>JAIPRL010000084.1:0-155420 GCA_025469235.1 Pemphigus obesinymphae
ATAATTAATCAACATTGCTGAATTGAACATGTGGAGATATAAAGTAATTATGGAAAACATAACTCTCCTCTCAGGATTACATTCTTTAGATATTTGTGAATTTGTGATGAAGAATTTTATCCCAATTCTTAAATGCTTCTTAAAATATTCTGCATATTGCCAGTTGTACTTATCTACTGCAACGACGAAACGATCATTTTCTTCTTTAAAAAAGATTAAATCCTATCATAGGAATAGTATGACAAGTATAGTATAGTATATTAGTTTATATATTTGGGTTTTGATATATATTTCCAATACCGTTTTCTGTTTTTTTTTCTGTTTCGGTTTTGATTTTTAATACCGTTATCCGTTTTTTCGGTTTCGGTTTTAATTCTCAATACCGTTATCCATTTTTTTGGTTTCGGTTTTGATTTCGATTTCGATTTTGATTTTTTAAAGGTTTTAACCGGTATATGATACCGTTTTCGATACCGGTTTTAAGCCTGGGTAAAAAGCCTATTATATTCATACTTATAATAATAATAATTTAAATGGTTTTTATGTCTTATATAGTTAACGGTCGAGCCTACAACGATGTATAATATTACAATCGAAGTTCCTATACTATAATCTATACCTGTAGTCCTATGTAAAAAATTATATATTAAAATACAAATAAATTACATATAAAATTCCAATGGAAATTTTCAGGAGGATCAAGTTTTTTTTTAATGAAATTCCACGTGTATAATTTTAATTAAACTTTTTATTTCATGAATCTACATTTTATAATCCGAGACAAAAACAAAAAAAAAAAACATTTTTAAACAACACAAAAATCTATATTGGTTGAAACGGTTATAATTATGATTATATAATACTATATTAATTATATTTTTATGTACCGAAAATCGGCGATGATTAATATTATTATTATAGTAATTATTATTATTAATATTATACGATCCAACGTCTACACTATATTATGGTTGGAATCGATTGACACACCGAGAACAATAATGAATAACTTAATATAATAATAACATATATACTATATAATATTATATAATTTAACAATAATAATAATCTAAACAAATGTCTCAAAGTAACGTAAAAGATTGGTTCATAAAACACAACAACATAAATTACTATAATAATGTATAATAATATAATATATATTATGTATTTACATACACATAATATATGACACGTCATGAGTATTCAAGTATGGAATACCATAAAAATGTATCATAAGTACCTTTATGACATACAGTCGAGTCGAGATAAACTGAAACAAGATGAATCGAAATATACTTCAATATAGTGATGACAAATCAAACATTATTTGTTTTTGGTATGAAAATAATTTTTATGAGTGAAAGGTGTCATGTAAAAAATATATATTAATGATACCCACATTTCCTTTCTGCGTCTTACCAACTGATAATGTATACGAAATTTTTTCTGTTCAGAATTTTTATCACAATTTTGTTATTTCAAATATCAGAATAAATTAAACTATTGCCTATTTTACCTATTAATATATGAAATTATTACTATGCTGTAATATTGTTTTTTTGTTACTGAACAATTTTAAAGAGAAATATAGCTTTTTAAATTATTGTGATTTATAAAATCTTTATATCTCTTCACAAAATTTATGTTTCGGAAAAAAGACGACGTTACAGTTAGATAATGATTTCGCTTATAAACTATTGGTAATAGCTCAATTTACTCCAATTTTAGAAATGACAAACTTGTAAAAAATATGTTAAATATAAATTTCGTATATTATCAGTTGGTTAGAGAGTAAATACAGGTATCAGCTTTTACGACCACTGAAGTATCTACCTGTAAAACCAATAAAATTTATATTAAAACACAATATAACCAGTTAAATAAATTACTACTAAACAGGTTTAGTTACGAACGCATGAAACTAGTTCTTATACTAAATGCAAAGTGTTTTTAGTGAACAGGAAGTGAAACCTGAAATTTAAAATATTAGAAGAATCTTTAAGGGAAACCGAACCCCGTATTTAGAACCATTAGTATTATAATAAATGCAATGATATAATTTACCGCTTGTGAAAGTTTAAAACATATTATGTGTAGGTATTTAAAAACTAAATATTCTAATCAGAATTGTCACCAGCAACAATTTAAAATTTAAATTAAAGATGGGAATTACTCGAATATTTGAACAACAGTAAAACGAATATTCGAATAGGTAAGTAAATATTCGAATATTTTCGAATTTTTATCAAAAAAATGTATTTAGATCCGTGGTCAGCACCTTATTTGGACTCTTGGGCCACATTCACAAATTAAAAAGGATTCGCAGGCCGGACAAAAATAACAATTTGATGTTCTTATACTATTTGTTATGAAAAAAGTACTGTTTAAAACTTTAAAATAATAAAATGAACATAAACATTAAATTATATAAATAATAAAAGTGTGGAAAATACAAGTGTTTAGTAAAATGTTTTATTTGATTTTTGTTGTTAGATATTATTCACTATTTTTTCGATTTCCACATCAAAATTACTTGTACTCACTTTGTAGTACATGGTGTATTCATCTGTTAAGCGTGGTCGGTATGGGTTTTTAATCTTTTTCATATGAAAAGAGGACTGATCACACACGTATATAGATCCAAATATACTTAAGTATTTTGTAGCTTTATTTTTAATTTTTGAAAACGAGAGAGAAAGTTCAGTGAAAAAAAAATTGTTCGATTGTTTGAACAAGTTTTTAAGAATATCTTGAGACTATAAATCTATTATTTCCATTTGATGCTCAACAGGGACATAGTTAACATCAATATTAAATGGATTGGAGAGTAATTGAAAATATTGGGAATATTTAAACATCGTATGAAATCTTGAAAGAGATTATTAAATTTGTATTAAATTATCGAAATAGCTTCAACAAATTAGCAGTTTAAAATGAACATTTGGACGATTAAAAAAGATTTTTATAAGTCGAAAAATGTGTTAATTCATTTTTTCAATATGAGACCAATACACCATAATATAGTTTTAACTTTATTTCAAAGATTTATATGAGACCACATATCAGGAGTAAATTAATTTTTACCTTGTAGTTTTATGTTAAATTAGTTAATATAAGTACTTAATTATATCAATAAAAATCTAGTTCAGAAATTCAAATTTTATTTTCATGTACAGAAATATCTTTTTCCTTCAAAAAGTCATATATTTCTTTACGTAACATAAAAAACCTTTAAATACATGACCTCTACTTAACTATCTAACTGCGGTATAGTACAATACATTGCCATAGTATGCATCAATTTCATCCAAAAAATTTTGAAATTGTAAGGTGATTCAAACCATTGCTTTGTATGAAATTGATGATTGATTTTACATCAAAAATACTACATACAAAAAACGCAACATTACTGAACAAACATTTAGGCATTATAATTGAAAATTAAGATTAGAACGTACCTATACTGCTTTATCTTAATGGTAACTGTCAAAATATATCTATCATTATATTATATTTGATAATGACTGATAAAATAAATATAGTTCAATTATTTTTATAGAATTTCATTAAAATTTATTTTAGTTAGTCAGATAGTTATAAATTATCCAATTATATTTCGTAATTTTGAAACTTAAAGCGGGTCGTATGAAATAGACGCGTAGCCGCTAGTTTCCAACCACTGATTTAGATAATGAATTATATCATTTGTACGGTGATATATATATAGTATATGTCTAATTCTGATCATGCCGCAGTAAACGTGCTAAACGATTCACAAACTGTACATAATATGTGTGTTATTAATTATTAGCAAACAGTTTATAAAATATTAAAAATTCTTTCATAAATTAAAATTTTATTTAATTAATTACATCTTTTTGAATAAAAGGATATTCGAATTTTACTCAGTAGAACTATTTTAATTTGAATATTCGAATAATTCAATTATCAGAATATAAGTTACAACCCTAGTTCCAACCCATGAATCGTAGCTTGGCTGTAAATTATATTGGTGGCTAATTACAAGCTGAATAGTTTTTAATTGATTATCGATAACACCCTAAATTCAAGTATGAGTAATCAAATATGAAAAAGAAAAAAACCATATGGGTTGAAACGGCTATGATTATGATTATGTAATACCAAATTAATATTATTTTAAGTACCTAACTAAAAACCGGCGATGATATTATTATTATTAGTATTATTAATTATTATTATTATTATTATAATTATACGCTCCAACGATTACATTATATTAATTTTGGAAACGAATAATACATCGAGAATAATAATGAATAATTTAATACGTATAATAATAACTTAATATGTACTATATAATATACACCCAATATTCAAATATGAAAAACAAAACAAAAATTCATATTGGCTGAAACGGGTATGATTATGATTATGTAATACCATATTAATATTATTTTATGTGCCTAAAAAATGGGATGATAAATATTATTATTATTATAATTAATATTATTAATATTATTAATTATTATTATTATAATTATACGCTCCAACAACTACAATATATTATGTTTGGAAACGATTAATACACCGAGATTAATAATGAATAATTTAATATAATAATAACTTAATATATACTATATAATATACACCCTATATTCAAGTATCAATATTCAAATATGAAAAACAAAACAAAAATCCATATTGGTTGAAACGGTTATGATTTTGATTATGTAATACCATACTATTAATATTATTTTATGTACCTAAAAAACGGAATGATAAATATTATTATTATTATTATTATTATTATAACTATTATTATTAGTATTATTAAATATTATTATTATTATTAGTATTATTAATTATTATTATTATCATAATTATACGCTCCAATGACTACACTATATTATGTTTGGAAACGATTGATACACCGAGAACAATAATGAATAATTTAATATAATAATAACTTAATATATACTATACAATATAGATATATCCTACGTTCAAGTATAATGGCTAACATTAAACTTTAAAGTTGATTTTATTTAATGTAACTACTTATTATGACGCTTGTGTTTGAATAAAAGTTCTTTTTTTGCACCTTTAAAAACAGTGAAAAACTTGAGAGGAAAACAAACGGAATATGGAAAAAATTCCTAATATTCTGATTCATCAACGTCATCCATTCATGTACGTTCCATACATAGCGCTCTAACTTTGGCAGGGGCTTCAGACGACAATGACGTTTCCAGCAATGTATTCGGAAACATGGCCGTGGCCTCTGACAAGGTCGGTGGCATTCTTGTTTATAAACACCGCTTTAAACTGATAATCCTCAATTTAGCGCTTTGGGGCAAATTTTCTGTGTAAGTTTTTAATGTCTCTTGCTTAACTCCTGAAAACACTTCCGCCCAGAACTCGGCTGATGGTAATGTATGGATTCGTACGGAATCGACAGATTTTTACCAACTCATTTACAACTTCCATCTAACACTGTTTGCGATGATGCAATTTATTATTCGGTGGAAGAGTACTCAAGGCCGGGGAACCAATGATGCTGGGGGGCTGACGCACGACAATCACCAACCAGAATCAGGCCCCCAACGACTACTATCGGACGCGTTTTAACTCGACCCCACGATATTATTCCGTATTTCCGTTATTAGTTGGGCTTATGCGGTGAATGTCCAGAGGCTTGGACAGACCGCATAGTATTCGTGTAGGGCTGATAGGGAATGTCTCACTCAGACATGGAACCTCCGAGATGTACATTCTACTATTAGAAATCTTACCACGACCACAAATCATCGGACAAAATTGTACAGCAAGAACCTCCGTATTAGCATCGCCTTTGCACATCATTGAAAATGTTTATAGCATGCAAAATAAATAACGAAATTACATCAAACAACTGTCGTAAAATGTTCATAAAAGCGCACCGTTTCAAACTCGAAGGCTTTTGCTTTTGTTCCCCTTGAATTTGACTTATCGGGAAACTCGACTGTATACATACATATTATACATAAATATATATTATAATAAACACTTGTCCAGCGAAGATTTACCAATAAACCCGTATTTTAAACGGATATTTCGCGATGAAAACTCATTTATGTTTACGTTAAAATTTGGTAAATTCTTCGATGGACGATCTACATTATATAGAAAACAACCTATCACTGTACCTATAGACGATGAAGAAGTGAACATCTATTATAGTATGTAGAAAACATAATTTTTACATAGACACAAATCATAACTATATAGATATTATTAAGTTCAACGTCATTAAACGAATTATTAGTTATACATTATAATAATATGTTAGGTACGTTACAATGTACGGTATAGCTTAAAATCTATTAGTATTAAACGCGTATGATATAAATCGTACGAGTGATACTTAAGCGGTATATAAAGGACGATACATAAAAACATCGATATAAATATTTACAAGTTCGTTTTTACCCAGTTCTCTTACACCATATTATTACACAATAAAAATGTAATATTATTTTTTACATAAAGGGTTTTTGATACAGTACAAATGTTACTGCCACCACCAACACAGTCGTCGATATTTCCCAATTTCTTAATATTATATATTATCCTAGAATTCTTATAGAAGTATTATTAGGGCTGGGGTTTTAATGCCCTAAAGAAATATCAAAAAGGCTCAAAAAAATTGCAAAATATGCAAAAATAACTTGAAAATATTAAAATTCTACTATAAAAATGGATTTAAAATTTATTTTTCGATGATTTAATGAAAGAAAAAATATATTTTATATTTCCATATTAGAAAGTATAAAGGTATAATGTATAAAGTAAGTCGATTTTCTAACTTCTTAATCTGAAATATGAGAATTTTTTAGAAAAAAATGTATTGAAATATATTAATAATTGATAATTAATTGATAAGTTAAAGATTTATTTGTAATATTTGTAGAAGAAAATTTAAATGTGAAGAATGCTTATAAACTTCAAAAAATTCCGTATTAACGTCAAATAATTACTTAAAAAGTTGAATTTGTAAATAAAATTCAAAATATAAATTATATTAAAATAATCAGGTTTACCTTGAACATATTTTAGACTTGTGGAGCTACATTTTAGAACATAAAAAAAATTACATTGCATTAAAACCCCATCCTTAATTATTACTTTTATAAATACATGTGGGTTATTATAAAAAAAATCTTATTCGATTAGAATAGTCGAATAATCTGCAGTCAACAGTCAGAAATTAAAACGATGTTACACACAGGGGTGCATTAGGGGGGAGGGAAGAGTGTATTTGTCCGGGCGGCACGGCAAGATGGTGTGTTCCAGGGGCACTGTAATACAAAAAGCACAACTTCAATGGTTTTTATGCGAGACCTTATTACTTTTTAGTATATTTTGTTTTTAAAAAAGAGGAAAATTATATTTCCCCCTCCATACATTGAACCTTATGTGCCCATGGCTACACAGGGAATTTTCGATACTATAAAACACGGGCACTTAGATTGCAAATAATTTTCATCTAAGTGAATTTAGAGCCAAATATGTGTTATTAAAATTAAAGAGAACTATATTTTCAAGGGTGCATCTGTTTGTTTTTTTGAAAAATTAATTCCAAAAAGAGTTACACTTGTCTAAGTATGTTAAAGAAAAAGGGTGTTTACTTGTCAGCGATATATTTCACGTCGTATTTGGAGTAATAAAAAAAAAAAAATAGTGCACTCGGAAATTTAGTTTTATTTAATTTTGATAATAAGGTGTTATGGTTCTAAAATCAATCTATAATTATTTATTTTCAATCTAAATAGATATATTATTTTTAAACAAATATCGTGATTAACAGCAAGAAGAAGTGGTATGGGTACAGGATTACTTTTAAAATATAATAAAATATTTATAAATAACTGGATTTAGATTTTTTCTTAAAATTTCATAAAAATTGCCTATACAATAGAACAAAAGAATGATGAAAATCCATTTTAATTAAAGAATATTTAAAAATATTTATAAAGTAGTGTAAAAATATTCCTGTGTCAGTACAACGTTTTACATTCTAATACAATCTCCTACAGTACATATTGCATTATTGCATAATTATTGTAGCTTAACGATTTCGGTACCAATATAAAGATGGGAACACGAACTACGATTGGACGTCAACGTTTAGCAATTATTTAATTCCACCATGTTGTATGGAATTTTGAAAAACGTAGAAAAAAAAAAATCAAGTTTCAAAAATCGTATATAAGCTACAATTTTAAACGAAATGGAAATTGAAAATAAATAATTCTATCGGGGTTGCGTTTCGGCTGTGGCGGCGGTGGCGGTGGCGTTGAACATAATTTATCATCGTGAATTTTATAACGACAATGATATTTCACATATTTTCTTTTATTATTTTAAATATTATTGAAATAACGTAAGTAATAATAATATTGTATACACGTGTTGAAGATAATATTAACGACGCGGCGGCACGGATGTTCCCGGAGCCATTCATCTATCCGGTTGGACGTCGTGGGTCGGGGCGTACACGTCCGTCACCAGCAGCACCTGAATGAAGTGGCACACGATGAGCAGGAAAATCGGCAGCAATCGGGTCACGGCGCTGTTGCTACTGTTACCGTGTTGAATTGCCGCCGGGTGTTCACCTGCACATCCAAAATACGATTGCGTCGTTATCACCGTACATAATGCAATATGTTATATTATTGTCAGGAGCTAAAATCTCTTCGGAAAATAAATCCTACGATTTAAAGAGCAAACTTTTTCGCGATCGAAAATAACACAATAATATAAAGATCAAAGAATTCGTAACAGAACGATTATCCTACAGTCGTGCACAGAACGAAAAGATGATGGTGAAATCAACAAACTCATTTAGTTAATTTTTAACAAAATGATATTTGTTGGTTTAATTAAAATATCATACTTTTAACTAATAACTATATTGTATTATCAACTCCAATTTTGTAAAATTAACAAACATGATGGACTATGGTATTACAATTGATTATTTGTTATATTTTGTGATATTATCAACAAACTAATTTCGTTAGCATTGGAGCTGGACGTATCTCATTTTCATACGGTCTCCAATATCAGGTTATCAATTACTATCTGTTGATTGTTCAAGAGAAAACATATTTTGAGAATACTTTATGTACGTTGTTAGTAACGTCTTACCAAAGAGTATTTTTTAATTTTTTGCAGAATCAGTTGTTTAGTTAACAAAAATTATTGTGGTTTCAACAAAATAATTTGTTTTGTATCTTTATAGTATCATTAGGTACGATCCAAGAGCATATGTATATACTTAATATTAAAATGTAATAAATAAATGTCATATTATAATACAATAATAGGTATGACCGCTCTTTGTATTTTATATTAAAACTCGGGAATAAGTTTTTCGTTTTTTTCGAAATTTGGTTATCAGTTTAAGCTCTAATTATTATCAATGGTTATCCAATAATTTTGGTACACATATATGGACACCAAAGTAATTAATGGGACGTCATGTTATTGTATTCACGTTATTCCGAAAAAAGAGTGTAATAAAAATAATAAGTGTGTTTATTGGCCAATGATAACACAAATGTTAGTCAGTCAGTGATATTGGTAAAAATAATCATAGATAACCAGATAAGTACCTATATGCTCTGGTCATATCACGCATAAGAAGACGTATAATAATATTATGTAAAATAAGTAGGTCATACGAGATGTCCAAATATTTATATAATTAATCGTAAAGCCATAAGTCACTTTTAGATTCTGAGTGGAGCGAGGAAGCTATTGGTTTTACAATGATATTTATATTATTTTTTATTTTTTCTGTGTACAACTTTGCAACCTAGAAGACGTGAACCAATCTTCACAAGCTTATTAAGTTTCCGGTAGCAAATTTCATTTAGTTTGTACTTTAAATAGGTCATTGTTTGATATTTTCAATAGTTTTTTAATGCGTAAGGAAAACCTACCAAAAAATAACGAAAAAATGGCAAATACGATTTCGTCAAATCGAGATTATTTATTTCTTTGTAATTTCGAAACATTTCACACATGTCCCGTAGTAACTTTTCACCTATAAAATTGCTGCTTTTTCATATTTTGTTTTTAAAAAAAAAAGGTTGTGAACAAAATATACTTTTATAATATTGTAATTACATATTTACAGGTATGTACAATCGACAGGTATTGCATTGATTATTTTATACTCATTACTCAATATAATTGTTTAGACCTATTTAGAATATAAAATCAATGGCTATAACTTATATTATATAATATTAAGTATAAGAAGTATGCTAAGTATTAAATACCTACCTAGGAGTGATAGTTATAACAGTACCTACTGGCCACAGCATCCAAAATGCGATCTGGTACCCAAAATACTCTTATCACTTTTCGATAAATTTTCAAACCACATTTATAATTAATGGGTTTAGTAATATTTATAAAATTCGGTGTTATTTATTCTTGTCTGTTATCATATTATTATATCGGAGTACAGATTCTGTTGTATTTCTTTAAATGATTGTACCTTCATATTGTAAAGTTATTCTTTTATATAATTGAAATGGCTTATTAATATTTAATTATATTGTTTTAGTTTTTATGTATTACATTATGAGTGCCTAACAACTTTTTAAATATTTAATTCATGTCAATAAAGGTTTCAGTTTTAATATCATCCATCTCAAATCTATGGCTAACATATAAATGTATATTGTCAAAAACTGCTAAGCCTTAACTGTAGGCTAACTAAATATTTAAATTACCTACCTATGTTATAATAAGTTTATAAATTGTAATGCAGTTATATATTTAATAGTATTGAACTATTTCTTAATACAGTTTTATTTATTTTATGGGTTTATTTTCTTTTTTCTTTACACATTAGATATATTCAATCATAAGCCTGTTACCTACATATCTGTTACTATTGCACCAAAAAGTAATTATTTTGTTGTATTTATTTTATTCATAAATTAAATTAATTTCAAGAACTAATATATTATATGTATACATATGTATAAATACCCGATATTTTATTGTGGATATACTAAATTATAAGTAAATCGTCGCGATAGAGCTTTTTCATTTTAACATATTTTAATTTGTTTGTTACAAGTTAAAATCATTTTATAATAAAAAAAACATGTCTAATTTTAATTCCACTAAACCAATAATATTAATTCTTTACTACTGCTGTCGCGTATACATAACGGAGCAAAACACCACTGAGATCCTGCTGTCGCGTATACGCATTCTGATTGTTTGCCGATAAGGAAGTTATAATATACAGTTGATTTATAAATTCCGATCTAGTATTTTTGAAGATAATTACAATAAAAAATAAAATAAACGAGCTATCTCAATTATAAAAGAAGTTATAAGTATTATAATTTATTACTGTTACCGTCTTATCAATATTTATTTATTGATACATTATCATATATTGGCTATTTGGCCAAGTGATTTATTGTTTTTATTGAACGTATTTGTTTGTTTTTCTTTACGACTATACGGTACAATTTGTACTGTTTACCTACTCATTTTACAATTTTAAGAACCCCTGAAATTTTAAAAGCTTAATAACTTTAAAAAAAAAAGTTATGATCATTTATTTGGACAGTGTATAAAATGGATAAGAACAAAAAAAGTATTTTTATTGACATCAGTTTATTTCAGGACCACACGAACCACAAAAAAGTTCATTCCAGGAGTCAAGGGGTTAATTAATGATAATGATGATAATTCGATTGCAGATTTGGGTAAAAACTTTTTAAAAGTACTTTGAATATATATTCCAAATATTTCTAAAAAAAGTATTCAGAATATGTATTTAAATACTTTATAATATAAGTATTCCCTAAGTATTTAAAATACTTCACAAAATTTATTTCAAATACTTTTATAATACATTTTTTTTACTAGATTTAAATAACAAAAATAGTTCCTTATTAAATTATATTTAATCTTTTTTTTTTTTTTTGTGTAATTTAATATAATAATACAATTGAAAATATACACTTATTTATTAATTATAAATAATATCTACATTTTAATATTTTGTAATTCATTTAAGTAATAAGTGAGTAGATTATTTTTATTTTGTAATAATTAGTATTATATACCTAGATATATAAGATCTCATATCATTAACTAGATAGTGTAATAATTATTTTATATAATATTACATTATTATAATAGTTAAATGTACCTAATTATTCATGAATTTATTAATATATATACAGTTTGTAATTTAAATTTATTTTTTAATAAAATTATATCAATAAGTATAATACTTTTAAACTACCTATTTATTTTATCAATAACAATTATTATTAATATTATTATTATTTAAACTGACATTTTTAAAATTGGAACATAACATTATTGTCCCGCTAAATATAGTTAAAAACAAAATAAAATGAGACACTGACAAAAAATTAATGTAATTATTTTTAAAAATGTAATTAAACCTTAAAAATGTATTCAAAATACTGTATTCAGAATACTTGTAGTATTAAATACTTTAAAAAAAGTATTTAAAAAATATTTGGAATAGGTATTTAAAAATTATTCGGAATACCTTAGTCTGTTCCACTGTTTATTGATTTAAAATGATACGAAAGAAATATTAATGATGATAATATAATATTATATCATTTGTAGTGCGATTGATGGAGATAAAATATTTCCGTTTAACGTTTCTATGACAATACAAAACGTATTATTTCATAGTTCAGTTCTATTGATAGTTATTTTAAAAGTTTAGATATATGCGTCTATCTTTTAATTTTAAACAAATTAAGAACCTATTATTTCTCTAAAAATTGACAATATTTAAATTAATTGGCATTACCTATAAGCTTAATTTTTTAGCTAGATGCGTATTTATATTAGAATGTTATTTCTGTAATAAAATTAGTTTTTGGCATGGCCCACGAGTTCAAAAATTGTGTATATTAAAATTAGTTTAAATTTATTTTAGAGAATTGAAACTATCTTAAATATGTTTTTTTTATATTACCGGAAACATTATAAAACAAAAACAATTAGTATGGTGGGAGGGAGTTACCATTTAAGTGTTCAATATTTTCGTATTTATGTATAAATATGAAAACTTGAATCATAGACCACAAAATTGTATTAGTTATTCTACGTATGATTTTCATTATATTTTTAATTTAAAAAATAATCAGTGAAGGTTTCAACATATTGACTGAAAATTTCACTCAATATAATAATGTAATATTCAATATATACAAAATGAAAGTCGATTTCCTAATACTAGACCCAATTCATAGGAAACGTCATGATAAAAAATTTGATTTTACATTTGAATTCTTTTTTTTGGCCGAATGATTACAATACTATCTCGATTTTTGAAAAATATGAGAAAGTAATATAAAGTTTGCACAATATATAATATTCTAAATTTTTTTTATTTAAAATATAATTGTTGTGTTATTATTATTAATAATATTTTATGTATTACAGTTATTTTATTTAGCTTGAAATACATTTGAAGGCCTGCGGGGAAATACGATCATTGTACATTTTTTTTTTTTAAAATGAGATATTATTTCTCTTTTGTAGTTGATTAGCAAATTAATTGATGCATGAAAAATTAAAAAAGTCAAGGTCTGCATTACAATAGAGTGTTAAAAATACCTACGATAGTAAAATCAGAGGAGTTCTGAAAGTTTAAATAGCAATATTGAGTATTTGGAAAAAATTACTATGATTGTTTTTCCACGCAGCCCTTCATTTATATATATGTATATGATCGGTGATTTAAATAAAATAAAAATAATTGTGTGTATTTTAAATCTTCGAAAATGAATTATATGAACAATCATGATAGTTGTAATGAATACAAGTTGTGAACAGAAAATGTTCTATAATATTAGCTAATAGTTATAATTATTATTAATCAATATCTTAACTCTTAGTAGAGTATCCGAAGAGCCAATTACGTGTTTTTTTTCCCACGGATTATAACTAATTAATTAAAAAATGTATATAAAAATTTTATGTTATCTTGTAGTTTTAGATTTGTGACATCGACATGGTATTTTTGTTCTATAATTTAACGTAATTTGTATTACATACAATTTCGTAGCAGATTAAGATTTGTATACATTATACGTTATATTATTGGGTATTAAAATGTGGTTTAATTAAAAGTACTCTATTGTTAATTAGAACACTTTATTTAGAAATGATTTATCTTTTATATATATTCGTTATAGACGTACAGCCGAGTGAATTACCTACACAAAATAAGTTAAATTAAAATAGACAATGAAAGTATATTTGCCCACCCATCATAGCCCCCAAAAATAAATCTATCTGCGATATATTGATAGTTTTTTTTTTTTTGTTCAGTGTAATTTTGTATAATGATTTTATAATATAATATATACAATTATGGTGACAATGTTCGTTAAAATTATTTTGTCTGATGATAGGAAATGTTGCAATGAGTTATAATAATGTTTATAAATATAAGAATATGTTTATAATAAATTAAATGACTACTATTTAAATTAAATTTTATGCGTTAAAAAGTTGAAATTCAGTTATTTTGAACACATAAATTTTTTAAAAAAAATACAATTATATAGGTGAAAATTAATTTTTTTTGTTGAAAAAAAATGCCAGTATTTAATAACAGTTCGTGTAAATATTAAACAACTATCTAACGGGGCATTTATCAATTATTTTCAATCATAATAATACGTTCTGTTGTATGATACCATAAATCAGTTATTTTACTGAAAAAAATCACGACGTTAGATATGATGACCACTTTGTGAAGGCTGGACGGCGGAGATATAGATAATAAAGAAAATATCTATGGTCGGGGATAGTAAATAATAACGATTATTATGATAGTACCTATGATGTATGTTATCTCTAACATTATATGTACGAATCCCAGCGATTCTAATATAACACCAAGTATGTACTCCAAGTCTCCCAGCACTGACGCTTCTTTTATGTTCTGTACCACTAAATGACCACAAGTGAATATTCTGCTAACGTATGTATTCTTCTATTTATTCTGTGGTATACTTGTGTCATACGCCGGAGTAGCTATATCTATCGATTTATCGATTTAAAAGTCTGTAGTTACAAACATTTTTATTTTAAACTTTTTCAGCGAGCCAATTTTGAAGAGATTTTTCTCCTCTTTATCGATCACGGAACATTCTCAGTTAAGACTTTTGCGAACGAAAACTTTTGTACGATATCTCCACGCACGTGTATTGTAACATGTGTCCCCCGACAAACGTCGGATACTCTAGAGATTCGCTAAAGGCGTTTAAGAAAATACAATAATAACAATAATAATAATAATATCGCGTAATATATACATATTGCGTGTGATACACACCGTATCGATTGGCCTGCCCGAAAACGCGCAACCGATTTTTTAAAAATATTTCTCGACATTCACTCGCGTAATAAACTTTAGATATATAATTTATCACTGCGCAATTCATACCGATTATACTGATCATATTTATATACCTAATATGTATAATATATATATATATATATTAGGTACACTGCACGTTATACGATCGACTTTATCGAAACAATAATAAACGACGTATTCTTGTAATTTATTTTTAAGTGGCGTTCGTGTCGTTACAAATAAAGCGAATTATTTATACTTGTATATTTTACACGCGCACGTGTCAAATTTATCTTTTGTTTCGTTTTACGCCATTTTGATCGAATATTCCCAACGCATATACCGATATTTCCCACCCCAGATAACATAATATAATATGTTATAATGTATTTATAACAAAACCCGTTATATTTGTATAACTGTTCGCGTATATATTATATTTAGATAAAGTCTCTTATAAGTTAAAATAATAATGCTACTTAAACGAATAAAGTGCCCTCCGAAGTTGTGCTCATAATATATAGGTATAGGTGTATATAAGTATAGGTACTCGTGCTAAGACAACACTAATAATAATTCCTTATTTTGTTTACTCAAATATTATATATATAGAATGGTTTAATTTTTATTTTACGATGCTATCATTATTTTCAATTACATAGAACAATACAAGTCATTGTAAAAATATTTTTGAAAGCTCGCTCCATAATCGAGTTTTACGATACTCGAGAGGTTTTAATTTTTGTTATCTTAGGATTATTCGGCGACGAAGGAAACGATGAGCGTTTGTGAGGTTATTCAAAAATTCGATAATTTAAATTTTATACAATATACAAAAGTATATTATTGTGAGACAACGTTGTACATCTGCATTAATCGAAGTAGAAAATATTTGGTATGGATCTCGTTTGTTAATGAATTGTTTTGAGAGATATACCTATAAATAATGCCTCACTGGTATCTATAAATATGATTATTTTGCTCAAATATATATGATGTTTAATGTACAATTTTGTAGTTGACATATTTGAAAATACAACTGTACGATGTTCGATAATTCCTAAATATACTTACTTGTATATAAACAGAGATGTTTATACCAACATGCAATATTTTATAACTTTATAGTTATTTTATATTATATTCGTTTTTGGAAATTATCAAGATAATATATTTAGATAATAAGTAATGAAGAGTGAAGACAGATCGGAAAAAGAAATCAAAAATCAAAAATATGTCAATTTACTAAAAAAAAAAATATTTACATAAAAAAATATGGATAAACACACCCCTTCCTCTAAAAAAAAATTCAAAATGTGTTCCAGATTGTAGCGTTATACTATCGTTATATGGGTATGAAACGTGGATACTTAATACGAAAGTAGATAATATTATGTTAGACAATTCGGAAATATGGTACTGGAGAAAAATGAAAAATATAAGTTGGATAGAAGGGAAAACAAAGGAAGAAACGTGTTAGACGTCATAGTATAAAAAAAAATTTACTGAACAGTATAAGAATAAGATTTAGTATATGATTGACCATAACTTTAGACACAATAATGAATACAATGACAATTATTAGGTTTAATAAATTATATTTAATGAAAATAATATTTTTAGAAGTTATCATGGAGAGAAAATGAAGAAAAAGTAAAATCAGACCAAGAAAAAGTTTTATATCTAAAATAATAAAATATGTGAGAGTTCGTCCGTATAGATTACTCAATTATAAGGCAAATTTAAACATGGAGAAATAATTTTGTAAAATAATCAATCTACAGATTGAAAACTAAATATGTAGATGATTGATAATTATTTGATATTTTTTAGATATAAACTGATTATGTTTTATATTATTCCATGTGGCTCTCGGTATAGGATAAAGCCACGGTCTGTTCCCTCTGTCGTAGAAGGCGACCAATAGAAACACTGAAAGTCTCCCCGGATAAGGAGACTTCTCTAGAAAGACAATGGCTTTTGGAGTAGATGAGTTGCGTAGAGTGGGGCACTATATTGTCCTAGAGTAGGGAAAACTTCTCCAAAGGTGGATGAATCATAGAAGTAATTAATGGCATAAAGATCTCGAAGGCAGAGAACAACCACTACATTAATGATCCTATGAGATAGTCTTTGTCAAATCATTCATAGCAATTTTCACAGCTAAATTAAATTCCGAAGTAAGTCAACCATTCGGATATCCGGGGAAGACAGTTATGATTGTGGACAAGAATGATGAGTCAGCCCGGTTCAAGCAACCTTTGAAAATTGGTACCTAGAATGTAAGAACAATGATACAAGCAGGAAAAATAGATAATGCCATTCAGGAAATAAAGAGAATCAAAATAAAAATCATAGGCATAAATGAGATGAGATGGCCTGAATCAAGGAATATAGAAAAAGAAGGACATAGAATATTTTATTCAGACTTAGTAGAGGGAAAACTCGAATACGGAGTTGGGATCATAACTTCAAAAAATGTGGGACGAAGTGTAACTAACTTTATACCAATATCAGATAGATTATTACTCATCCAAATACAATCTAACCCTGTCAATATGAATGTTATACAGATATATGCCTCAACATCAGAAAAAAGGAGCTCCTTTATCAGAGTATCCAAACGATAAGAAACGATCTTGATATTATAATGAGTGATTTGAATGCCAAGTTAGGGGAAGGAAAGACAGCTCTCGTCGGTCCTCGTGGTTTTGGAAAAAGAAATGAGAAATATGATAGGCTAAAAAATTTTGCGGGAGTACGTTTTACAAACTATCACTAAGGAAAGTCTACACATAGAAATCGACATCAGATAAACCAGAAAAATTATCCGCAACCAAATTGACTTTGTGATATGAATAGCATTACTTCAGTTAAAACTTACCTGATTCAGACATTATGTCTAATCACACAACCTTAGTGGACGTCATAAAGCTATAACTGAAAAGAATAGAAATAAAGACAAGACTATCTTTTAATATGACAGCATTGAAAGATCCATCGATAAAACAAAATGTGGGAGTAAAAATTAATGAACGAATCGAACAGTTGAAGCAAGGTAAAAGTTTCCTAACCATAATACCGTGAATGCATAACTTATTAGTTCCTCTTTATTATACGCAGTTTTTTGGAGATTTGTATTGAATTTGAAATGTGACCAAATGTACCGCATCCACAGCCACCGTTCAAATTATATAGAAAAATAATAAAACTAAAAAATTGGAATATATTTATGTTAATATGTTAATATGGAACATTAACAATGTACCGAATGATATTTTAGCACAGTCAAATAGTCAAACAGTCTATATGGAAAAATTAGAGGCAAGCTAAATTTTTGAATACACCTTAAATAAACCATTACAAATAACATGCAAAAAGTCTTCATCGATTTTGTGTACCCGTCAAAGGTAATTCGTGGTCAAAGGTCATGAAAATGGCCTTTTCGTAAATATCTTGCTTTTTATTGGTCGTACAACGAAAAGTTTTGAATAAAATTATTAGAAGAGATAATTATCAACAAAAAAGACAATTTACATTTTTCGTGTATTAATGGCTGTTTTTACGATATACGACTTGCCAAATACCTATTTTTTTTGATTTTTACTAAAAAAAAATAGTCTTTTTGTAAATATCTCGCTTGTTATTGGTCGTAAAAAAAACGTTTTATTATAAAAATTTAAAAGGAATCAATTTTCTATAAAATGGTGTATATTTTATATATGAACAATAGTTTGAAACTGTTTTACGGCTTTTGATATATAATCTTATAAAAATATACAATATACATTCGTATTAATTTCTCTGGTATAGTGTGGAAGAGATAAAAAAAAAGTAAAGACTCAGTAATGAGTGGGAAAGTATTATCAAACGATATACCATAATAAAAAAAAAGTTCCGCCCCCCTTTATCGTGTACGCGTCAAAGGTTTTTTGAGGTCAAAGGTCATGAATATACCCTTTTTGTAAATATCTCCCTTTTTATTGGTCGCACAACAAAAAGTTTTGTATACAATTGGTAGAAAGGATAATTATATATAAAAAATTTAATATGTATTTTTTGTGTACTGGTGACTGTTTTTGCGGTGTGTGACTTGTAATGGTATATTTAAGGTGTATGCGAAAATTCAGCTTTCCAGCAGAAATTTTTCCGTACAGATGTCGATTTTAGTGCTAATTTTACTGTGCTATATATGCATGAGCATTATATGTATTGGATCAAAACGACGTTATTTAGGGTGCTTTCTAGTAATATCATGTATTATAGTTATATCTGGAGAATGTTCAGTATCACTCCATTAAACGATTCATTTTACAATACTAATTTTCAACATCAAGAGACATTTTCTAACGTAAAAATAATAGTATTATTGCCAACAAGTTTTAATTAAAGCGCTATTAAAACGATATTTGTTAAATAAAATTGTACCCATGAAAAGTCACAATCTGCGCAATCACTGCAGTATGTTTAATGTTAGTTGTAAATACTTGTTAGTGACAATAGTGTTCTTTTGAGTTCACTTTACAATTGTTGGGTTGTAAATGCATTCCACCTATTGTTCGGTCGCGATTTTGTTTCCGTGAAATGGGCCAAACGTGAGATAATAAATTATAATGTTATAGAGTTATATGGTATCCGAGCATAAAATTTTCGATTTTTTGTATACTTATTACATTTTAATATATAGCTCATAATAAACATGGGTTTTTAAGTATTTAAATTTTATTCAAATTCGATATGTATCTTAATTTTATTCTTTTAGGCATATTGAATATTTTTTCAAAGGTATTTTTCATAAAATTTGAGTTTTTGTAAGTATTTAAATATTAAAAAATATTCAGTTTTTAAAATTTTCATTTAAACTTTTGAAAAATATTCAGAATATAATTATTCTACATTATAAAATATTGATAACTTATATGTAAAGTATTAATTTTAGATTAAATTAATAATATAGCAACTAATATGAAATATAGTATTGTTTAAATATAGCATAAAATATATTATGTAAATAATTAGTTTTATATTAGTATATTTGCCCAAATATTTTTATGTGTTCCTTAACATTTTTTTCATAGTATTTTTTTTGATATTAAAAATCGTGGATTATAACCAAAAGATTTAAACTTGATATTTTAAAATGTATTGTTCAAAAGTGCCTTTTTAAATTTTTTGTGTTTTTACTTTAATATTAATATACAACATTTTAAGTCTATAATATAATTAATTTTGTAATCACATAAATTAGCTTATTCTAATTTTAAAATATAGTACATAAAATAAATAATAGTTAATATTATTTAATTAATTTTTAAATAGAATTTTTAAAAAGAATAATTATTTGTAATAATCGTTATTTGAAATTTACAAAAATTATACACATTTATACCCACCAAATTTAATCGTATGGAATTATAGCAGGGTACTTTTTTTTAATAGTATTATAGTAATGCAGTAGCACTATTAGGATATTCTCAAAGGGAATAGAAGACAAATATTTTTTGTTAATATAGATATTAATTAAAAATGTAAAATTATAAATTATATATATATATATATTTATTTCTATAGAGGAATTCGTTAAATAGAAATACATATTTGTAAAATGTTTTTTTTCATTTAATTAATTATTGCATATACATATGTACTTCGATATTATTGTAAAAAAAAAACATCAAATAGCATATACCTACATATTAAGTAAATTCTTTTAAACTTATTTCAAACGAATTCAATTTGTTTTTTAATCTTAATTTAAAAGAAATAATCAATGAGTTTCATTTGCTTATTATTTTTATAAATTGTACTTTTTTCATAAAACTTTTTGATTTCAACTTCTTCAAAAACATACTTTTTTTATTCGTTTTCTATTGCTGAGGAGAAAAGATTCTTGCATTTTCTTAATTTTGTTTTCACGATTTTTAATATTGTTGAAAGAGAATTTTTTAGAATACCATATTTTCAGCAATATTTTTTTTAACACCTTATCGACTTAATTTAAAGTTTAAAATTTATTGACAATTGATACATATTTAAGTTTCGACCTTTTTTTTGTACGTATAGAAAAAGTTAGAGAAAATTTGAACGTACGATTAACTACGTTACATCAAATTAACAGTTAACTGAAGTACTGGAGTAAAATTAACTGGCTTGTTTACTTACAGTGTTTTATCTTTATCGGATACAATACAATTTTAGGTATGTTTAATTTAGAACAATATTTAATATTTGATAGTGACAAAATTTACAAAAACAGGTTTTTATCGAATAATTTATTTGTTATATAGAAATATAAGATTCATTATTCGAAGATAAACGTACATATAATTAACAATAAAGGTCATAGCTCTCAATTTCGTTAAATGGAAGTCCATTACATAGAATTTTCATTAGCATTATATTTTTGTTTAGTAAAATGTATGAAAATTGTTTTATATTGAAAAGTCCAATCTCAAACCAAATCTGTGTTATCAACTTTGTATAATATAATTGAAGAAATGCATAGAATAAATTCTAGGCTTTTGAGAGATATACAAGAAATCTCAAGAATATATTTATTGGAACAGAGTGTTCACGTGGAGGTAAATCCCAAATCATGAACTGATTCACCTGCAGAAGCTATCGGTGGATTATTGATATGGTATGTGAAAGATGTGAGCAATCGTCATCATGACATAGAATAGCTCGGATATATTTAAGAAGAGTCCAAGAGATTAGCCCCATTTGACTAAATAATTATGATCGTCTTGGAGCATAATGTATTTGTCGATGAAATAAATACGTAGCAAAAGCTTCATATCGTCAGCAAAAAGAAGTATATTTTACATGATGAAGGACTGATGGCACATAATTAATTAGAATAGTAAATAGTAATTACCATAAAACAGCTTCTCGAGTAACACCAGACGACGGTAAAAATGAAGAGGTTGGAACTCTGAGAACCGTGACCCATTTCTTCCTATTGCTGAGATAAGAACGTATCCAAGAGAGTAGTGGGTCGCCACAGCCAGAAAAGATTAAATATTTCATTAATATAGCGTGGTAAATTCGATAAAATGCTTTAGTGAAGTCAGTATAAATCATATTTATTTGGCTATGATTACGGAATGCATCAAAGATATATGCAGATAAAACTAAATTACAAGTAGTTGTAGACCTACAAGACTATGGTTAACCGTACAATTAATATAATGAAGAACAAGAGTTTCAAAAAGTATTGATAAGTGACAGAGGATGTTAAAGGGGCGTGAAGTTAGCACTACATTGTTAGCAGAACTTTTTAAAACCTATCCAACAATATTCATATTGATTTGTTGGATATTGTTGGAAACTTGTTGGCATTTGTTAGAGCCTCCCTTTTTACTCATATCGCTTTAAACTTTGTACTTCACACTTAGCATTACATTTTTTATAAAACCGTTCAAAAACCTTCGAACAATGTTTAAATAGACTTGTTGGACATTGTTGGAAACTTGTTGAAGCCCTCCTTTTTACTTATTCCCCGTTAAACTTTGTACTGGTAACTTCACAATTATTATTACATTATTCATAAAACTGATAAAAAAAAATATTCCAACAATATTTAAATAGACTTGATGGATATTGTTGGATACTTGTTGAAATTTGTTGAAGTTCCCCCTTCTACTATCCCACGTTAAATTCTCCAAAATTGTTTATATTTATTATTTTGTTGAGGTCTTACTTTTTTATATCTAAGTTGTAACTTTTAATTTGTTTATACCAATTTATTATACAATATATCTAATATCATTGTCATGTACATAAAATTGTCGTTAATATTGGAATAATATGAAAAAGTACATATTATAATATTTATATAGCATAAATATATATAGTACACAAATATGTTACAGGTATAATATAATAATAAAGATAATTTTAGAACAGATTTTTTATTATTATTTAAAATATTAAAGCAATGAAGAATGACTGTAGTTAAAAAACGATTCCTATCTACTCATAAAATTTCTATCGAATATAAAAATTATATTTAGAACATCGAAAAATTATCTCTTTAAATTACTAACTAAATATAAATGTAAATAGTACGTCACTTGGAAGTAGTATATTAGTTATAATAGTATATAGTATATTCAATTGGAAAAATGGGAACACATAATATAACAAGTATATTAGTGGATTATTAGAATATTTTTAACTTTACTCAGAATTAAATGTATTATTTTGCCTTGCTTCTATTTAACATTCCTATAGCCTATATTATTGAGGTCCAATTGTTCAATATAAAAAAGTAATAAATCACGTAGTGGAAAGTAAAATCATAGTAATAGTATGTAAGTTTCATATAAAATATTAACTTATTAGGTTTTACTGTATTAATTAAAATTATACAATTATTTTTTTTAAATAGTAAAAGTATGAACACAAAAAGCTCCTTCAAAAACCAATAAGATAAAAATAAATTATAAAACTATAAAAATAATAAAATATAAATTATATCTTTGTGAATAAAATAGCGTGTGTCTTATCCATTTTTGATTCACTACAACGTTTTATCTTGGGAGCCACATCGTCATGCTCTTCTCAATACCATGTATCCTTCTGCAATATGCAATGTAGTGACCCAAACTATCTTCATTCCCACCAACATAACCAATTACTGCTACAAACCTGTACCTATTAATTATAAATAATATTTTAATTTTAGATACATCATCTTTTTTATACAAGAAGGAATCTAGGGAATAACTTTTATTATTCTGAAAATCAATTTTTAATATAATTTTTAAACTTACGTGTTATTAATTATTTATTAGAATTTGGCGTGGTATATAATTTAATGTATATGTTAATTTCTTTTCATTTATTATACTATTAAAAATTGTATCCAACCAGATATGTTTCCCAAGTACGTTTGTTACTGTTATGGTACCATTGCAATTACTTTTGTAACATTTTAGTGGAAGATAGTTGAAAGGAGAGGAGTCTCCAATAAATTTCAACAGGTATCCAAAAATGACAATCAAGTCTATTTAAACATTGTTGGAATGTTTTTTTAACAGTTTTATGAAAAATGTAATACTAAGTGTGAAGTTAGCAGTACAAAATTTAACGGGGAACAAGTAAAAAGGGGGTCTCCAACAAATTCCAACAAGTTTCCAACAATGTCCAACAAATCAATATGAATATTGTAAAATTGAATATCGATTCTGGAGTCACTTTGCATCTATTAAAACCTTGCACCCGGGGGGTAGGCACCTTCCCCTTCCCCTTTCTACGGCTCTACTTCCGGATAGTAATTTGCAAGATATATTTTTAATTATAAAAAATACAGTGTATTTCTAAAATGAATACCGAAAATTCGTACACAAACTCAGTGACATAATGTCGAAAGTTTTGAAATAAATTAAAAAATAAATACACCATGGTCCATGATATTTCCTGTAAAAATTTCATACGAATCGATGTGTCATATAATTTTTCCTCATTGTCGCTCATTTTTTTAGCGTTAGTACACCTGATGTCGCTGTGATGAAAAAAAATATGTGACAGATCGATACATATGAGAAATTTGGAGAAAATATTATGGTATAATTTATTTTTTTACGTTTACTATATCTGGTTAATTAATATGATTTTTAAATAAAAAAATATGGATTTTAACATTTATTCTTAAAGCATTACAATACATTTGTACATATTTCATTATGATTAATATAAACAACTTCATAATATGTCCTACAAATTTCTTATACGAATCGATATGTCACTCACTTTTTTCATCATAGTGACATCAGGCGACATTGAACGTCAAAACATTCGAAAATAGAGGAAAATGAGGGGAAATAATGTGATATATAAGAATTTTATAAAAAGTATCATGATGTATTTATTTTTGCATTTATCTCAATATACTATAAATAATGATTTAAAAACATAGGTTTTAAAGAGAGAACATTTTTTAAAAACATTCATAGTTTTATAACCCCACTAAGTGGGTATGCGTGTAAATTTTCGGTATTCATTTAAGAACACTCTGTATATATATATATATTTTTTTTACATAATATTAGGATAATTTTTTTTTTTTTTTAAATTACCACTACTCACTATTTAACTATAATATGCAAGGTGCACATTATATTTTATTTTATTTATCTTGTCACTGACTGATGGGATGCATTTTCGGAAAAATACTTTAAAAAAATATATAATATAAATATAAATAGATACCTGCTTCATTATATACCGAAATAAAAATAAAAATAATTGAAACTTAAAAATGATCTTGGTAAACAATTTTACCAAGATTTTAGCTGAATAGAAAGTTTAAAATATGTTTATAAGTCAACATTTTTAATATTTTATGTATATAATTTAAACGGTTCATGAAACAGAATTTTGATATAAGTAACTAAGTACCTTATATAGTACAACGGACAGAACTTTCTTATCTCCATTTTGTATAAAGGATAATACTACTCAAGTCTAAATGTCTGCATGGGGTTGACGTTTTTATAATAGCGTTATAAAATATCGACAGACGGAATAACGCATAATATATTAAGTATGTGTTATCATTATATTTGTAATTTTTTTTAACAACCCCGGGGATATTTCCGACACGTGTACACGTCGTCTATATACTCACAATAATAATAATAATAATAATAATACTGTAATTATTATAATAACGTCAAAGCAACATTAAACATTTTAATATAATTTATACGCCTGTTTTGACGGGGAACCAACGATAAATTTTATCGCTAAACAGTGTTCGCGTCTATCAGCCGTTTTTACTAAACGGAAATTTTTCACTCGCAGCGCCTATAATTAAACACACATCCATTTTAACCGTATTAAAACCCATTCTCGCTTTTAAGTACAACTTCTCTCATTTTACAACTGTCGAGTCAAAATTTAAATAAAATATAAATGTTGAAAATATTTTCATTTCTTGTAATAAAAATAAAATTTTTTTAAAAAGTATTTGAATACTTCTATTAAAAAAAAATTTTAAATACTTAAAAAATGAATTATTTTATGAATACTTGAATTGCAAAAAACATTTGAACATAATTACAAAATATATGCAGTGTAAGGATATGATAAAAAAAATTAATTTAGATAATATATTGATAACCACACTAAATTTCATCTAGGTATATACAGATAAATATTAGATAAATTCAATTTTAATTATTTAAAGAATCGATTGGATGATTTATCGAAAGTGTAAATTTGTAATTTTATATTATTTACAATCTCAAGTAGATAGGTAGTAGGCAGCAGACGTGGATTAATGAAGGTCCCTATCATTTACAGATATCTATTTATTTGGTTAGGTTAGTGTTTGGGTTGCCAATATGTTTAGATCCTGAGCAAAAATCGAGGAATGTATTAGCATTACAACAATGTGTTGGTTATTTTTTATATCTGTACATATATACAATTATAAGTAAGAGTACTACAAATGTATTATGGTGTTTATTTTCTTTTAAAAAATTGGGATATAAGTAGTTGGTATTTATAGTGGGTGGTACGGAGAATACATTACAATTCGTAATGCGTTGTTACACAGATTATCGAAATCGATTTTTGTACTTGACCCAAATTATATTATACTTTTTATTGCTTGGATCAAAATTGTGATTGCAGATTGCACAACCCGAAAATTGTGCAATTTATATGAAAGTAGCGTATTAGATTAGATAAACAGGGTATCCTTTGACCAAACTACACTCTTATTGTAATGTTATATATACCTAGATAAATACTGTTTTTATTTATCTAATAATTTATTATAAATTAGAAAAACGTAATTAAATATTTCAGTAACTACCAAATATTTAATTAAATATTTTTAGATGACTTAAAAAGTTTAATTTTCTGAAAATGTTCACTGATTTACCTACATATAAATATTCTGATTTTTAGGATATTTTAATAAAATGTTGAAAATAGTCCACACTATATCTTAGTGATAATTATTGTAGTTTTATTGGTAGGTTAGTTGACGATATTCTGAACATCTATGTAATGAATTTATATAACATAGACTGTTAATATTTTAAAAATCAAAAGGATAACATGGATTGTGTTTAATTTAGCAAAAATAAAAATGTATTGTGTGTATGATTGGTACCACTTCAAAATGTATATGGAAAATCCATATATATATATAGATCAATTCTTTGATGGACTAAGTTATAGTGGATTAGCATTGGGATTATTATCTATGCAATAAAAATGCATAGCAAGGAATGATTACAAAGGATTAAATTGATTTAAACGACACCTATCAGGAGAGGCTCATACCAAAGGACATGCACACCGCCCAAAATATTGAATAAAAGTATTCAGAAAAGGCTGAGTAATATAATTTAATACTCATTTATCAACCTACTCCCATTTTGGTTCTCAGTTTATTGATTTTTATCAGTGATCTGAATGAGTAACAGTATGAGTGAGACAATTTCTTATACCAATATACGGGGCATTGTATGCCTGATAATAATACGTGTTGTCTACCGGAAATGATTAAAGTTGGTTACATCATTATTGTATATATAGTTTATGTGTTGTTCGTGATACTAGCTGGTTTATATGGTTATCTATGATTATTTTTTTCTCTATTACCATAATTTATGTTACCATAGTATATTAATGACACTTACTCTTACAGTGACAAGTGTACTCAATTATACAATTTATCATACTCATCAGATATATACCAATATAAAAACATAAGCCATAGATATATTTATTGCATTGATAATTTACTAATATATTATGGTAAGTAAATATGGCACTTACCGTTAAGAACATGTACGGTGACACTGGCTGAATCTGATGCGGATGGTGCACATGTGTAATTACCCGCATCCGGTGGCTGGGCCTTGGATATGACCAGTCTGCTGGTCCGGGTCTGTTTCTCAGTTACCACACTGATACCGCCACGATCTGAATAGTTGATAACGTCCCTGTCTCGGTACCAGTAGATAAAGCTGGGCGGATCCGGTGTTTCTAGCACCACACATGTCAGGTTTATGTCACTTCCTCTCCGAATGTACATTTCCGTATTGCCGAGGATTTTGGCTTTCGATACTGTGGACAAGAGAAACAACATTCATTAAATGTATTAAACAAAATAATATTATTAACTTTTTCCAAAATTTTCAACAGAAATATTTAAGTAACTGAAAACAATTTTAAAAAAATTCCTCGATCATGTTATGAAGAATTTAAATATTATTTAATGATTGGATGAGAATCATTTATTCGAGTGAAAAGTACTCAAAGACATATTTTCATGACTGCAATATAAATCGCTTACATGTGCAGATAGGTATATATCATAAGGCTCCGTATATTGACGTGTGTTAATAACACTATAATAATCACTTACATCTACGGTTGTAGATAGAATGGTTGCATGTCGTATCACATGTATGTGTTCTTAAAATTTATCGTTCTTATCTACAATTTTAAATACCTATTGTACACAAACGCTTTTATAGAAAACTAGAATTTACTACCATCTTTGTATACTATGTTTATTTCAAATATTGATTATTATTCACGAGGGTGCTATTAATAATTTGGTCTTGGCACTGTTTTTGCCTAATTTTATAAAAAAATTTCCAGCCGCTTTTGGTCCATCATAGACCATCGCGCAACCATTCTATCGATAGCAGTGCGTATACGACTCGCACAAATCCAGATTTATCTCAACGAATAGATTACATTAAAATTTAAATCAGTATCGTTATTAGAAGTGTATCTGTAAAATTATTCCTCTGCGAGTATGAATTTTGCTTTTCATAAATTTATTTTTATAATAAATCATAATTGTTTAAATATGGTTCATTATTGTGTATTGGTTTTTGTATGGAATACGAGTACGTTCAATAATTTATGAAAGAATGTATATTATTAATTTATGAAAGATATTTACCCCATACTACCTGTTAAACTGTACACTGAAACCACAAGACCTATTGAAGATTAAATAACCGGAATAACCAGGGATAGAAAACTTAAATAAATTGTAATATTGATTTCGATTTTGATGGCCGGTTTTAAGTTTTTTTTGGTTTCGATTTCAATTTAAAATACCGGTTTTAAAATATTTTGTTTTCGATTTTGTCTTTATATACCAGTATTTTATATTTTCGATTTGAAATATCGGTTTTAATCATTACTAAAAAATGTGTTCTATATTTATTGATTCTAACATCAATTCAAGGATTAGTTCACCTATTTTTTTTCGTCTAAAAATAAAAATTAAAGCTAACAGAAATATGATTTTGGGTTTAGTTTTTACCAAGGTTCAATAAGTGTTAAGTACAACTCGTTAAAATTTAGTAGGTTTTTAAAAACATAAATTTAATCGAATTACTTTATTAACAAACGACATAATAATATAATACATATGAAAACAAAATATTTATTTGTAACAATATAAAATTAAATAATAAAATAATAAAAAGTATCTTTTTCCTCATTCTCAGAATTATGCATAATATAAAAATATAAAATATTTTTAAACCTTTTTCAACTTACAATGAACATAACTTTAAGCCGATAATATCCCAGTGGGTTCAAAAACTATATATAATTAAATGCATATAAATGTTTCTGTTTATTACTCTATTAATAAACAATTAATAAAAATAAATTTGATAAAATTAAATCAGTTTTATCCGTAAAAAACAGAGTGCGCCGTGTTTTATTAAACCTTGGTTTTTACCTCTTCCTCCCATCACAAATCGGGTGTGTGGTATCCTCTTAATAAATATTAAAAGTTACAACGTAGAAAATATTAATATTATAATAATTATTGTTTCTGTGATATTGTCGGTGGTCACCACTCACCAGTGACAGTTACAACGGGGATATATTATTTTATACACGGCATTCTATCATGCAGATTAAATTTGATCGCAAAAGTTTTGAACTACAAGACTAAACTTTTTAAAATATAAAGCCGCGTTCACACCAAAGAAACTTTGTAGACGACCAAAATAAGAAATATTTTTGAAATTAGTCGTGAACAAATTTTTGTTGCCCATCCAACGTGGGAAAAATTTTACACATGAACAAAGTCAGTGACATGATTGACACATCCAAACCAGTAAAATTTGTACATAAAATTTGAAAAATTTGTTATACTTGTCGTGCATATGTATGTGTTCTGTTTAGCATAGGTCAACTTATTAGGAAAAATTATACTAATTAATTAAAATGAGAATTATTAAATTTAAAGAGTGGAATATTTTTTACCTTTATTAACCTCTCAGCAGGCGTGTATGCTCATTTTGTACGACAATTATAGATTTATTGATATAACTTTTATCTACGTATCCCGATTAATACTGGGGTTTTTCCTATTCCACAATGACGTATAAGTTATAAATACTTAATAATTGTTATATTTTCTTTTATATTTTTCAAATTATTATCGACGTATATATCAGTCAATTTCGTCCGATCGCACGAAATGCGTCTCGTGCCTGACCGTGATATTAATTTTTTTCCCTAAAAATATTTTTTCTTTTGTTTCTTTTCGTGTATGCTTTTGTCACTTCATTATGGCCGATATTGCGAGTATGTTGCAAGAATTATCAGACGAAGAAGTAGTAGATAATCTTAGAGAATTTGATAGTGACAGTGATCTTAGTGATGAAAATATTGATGACGATAATTTTGCCAGTGATTCGGAACAGAATATTTCGAATAAAGAAGTAGAAGTAATGTACACAGATGAACTGTACTATACCGGAAAAGATGAGGTTAGTAAATGCCGTAAAACTGAGTTCACCACTCAGTCGAAAACTAAAAAACATAATATAATAAAAACTTCCCCCGGCCTCACCTCTCATTCTAAAAATATTGAAAGTGAAATTAATTCATTCATGATAATAATCAATTTGGATATAATAGACGAAATCGTAAAATATACCAATATGTATATAAATGATAAAAAAACAACGCATAATTATTCAAGGGACAGAGACTGCAAGGATATATCTAGAAGTGAACTATTAGCATATTTTGGATTGTTATACCTAATAGGAATCAAAAAAGGACACCATACAAATATTTTGGAACTATGGGCTAACGACAGGACTGGAATTGAAGTTACTAGAGCGGTTATGAGCTACAACCGGTTTTTATTTATAACACGTTGTTTACGATTTGATGACCGATCAACTAGAGCTGACAGGCATAAATTTGATAAATTATCAGCTATTCGTTTATTTTTGGATTCTTTTGTAAATAATTCTAGGGCTTCTTATAATATGAGTGAATTTACAACAATAGACGAAATGCTTCATCCATTCCGTGGTCGTTGTCAGTGGATCCAATATATACCAAGTAAACCAGCAAAATATGGTATCAAAATAATAATTATGTATTATATATAATATAATATATAATTATTAATATATTATATGTTAATATATTTATATATTAATAAATATATTAACACCTTTATTTTAAATTTAAATACATATTATTTATTTAATTTTTTTAAATAAAAGTTTAATATATAATATGTATTATATATGAAATTATAACTTTATCACATATCAAGAAAAATAATCAATTAAAGATTATAATAATATATAGTAAATCTATTATCCATTTAAATTATACATAAAATTAGAAATTTTATTACCTACATACTAAAATATTTGATTAATTTATTTCTATACCTTCAGTTTCATTAGTCACATTGAGTACCAATATTGGTATACTTAGTGATGTAATCACGAAAAAAATTGTTGTTAAGACATTTTAGTTTTTTAAATATTAATAAAGAAATTTGTATTGAAAAACCCATTTAAGAGTGGTTTCCCCTGAACCCAATAGGGTTAAAATAATATTTTGGAAACTGGCTTTCAAAACCAGAACTAAAACTGATTCATTTTCCTATAGTTTTTAAAACCATTTATGAAAGCCGGTTTTCAAAAACCAGAACAAAAACCGCAAAAATGTATTATGTATCCATACCTGCATAATATAAAATCTTTTTGACTAGAATTTTGAAACAATAATGAGGCGCTAAAATAATATTATCAAAAAAAAAATATATATATATATATTTGAAAAGTTTTAAAACTATACAATATGGAAAACTCTTATTAATTAAAATGAGTTTCAAAATACATTATTTAGTTTAATTGTTTGTTTAGGTCAAAAATTATAATTTTCTGCTTATTTCAAGTTTATTTAGAGTATGTTATGAAGAAAACTGTTATGCTATATTTAAATTGCATATGAATGATGAAGATCCCAAACATATTATTTTGTTTGTTTTAAAAATTATATTTTTTAATTATTAATTTATGTATTTTTTTTTAGTTTCCATATTTTCAAGTTTAATTATTTATTACTAAAAGAACACTATACGAACCATGTTTAAATTCTGTGTGGGAACATTTTTAAAAGTTTTGAAGAAATGTTAAAATTCATTTTAAAAGTATTATTATAATTAATAGTGTCATATCTGTACTTACCACTTTTTATTGTTTAATAACGACATTTGTTCAAAAATTATCTTAAAAGAGAAATAATTTTATTAAATAAAAGATCAGAACTTAAACTAAGACTTATCATAGAGATTTTGTTCTATAAGTATATTTAAGTATCTAAATTTGTGATTGAAAAGTGTTAAAATTTTTAATTTGAAAAAATCATTTTAATAATATAATGTATAATATTACGTTCGTTATGTTGTAATCGTATTTCTCTATCATCTGATGTCTAGCGGGGGGGGGGGGGAGTACAACTTGATTTTTATCAAACTGGTGTCTGCTTTATTTCACTTATTTTCCGTCTATTTGATTTAGTAAGTCCAACACACACCCCTCGGGGTTGCTTCTACCGTTTAACGGTAACATTTTTGTGTTGAAAAACCATTATGTTTCACGGACAATAGAATCATTGAACAAAGGTTTTTAGTTTATTTCTATCTGTTAAGGTAATATCTTTAGTTGGCACTTTCCAAATACATATATACTGTTGTGTGTTCAAAAAAAAATATTTTTAAAATTTGGTGTCTGTGATTTATGAAGTACCTACTTTCCTTTCCTGAAGCTGTCACGATTATTAACGTTGTCAAAGTCGTGGAAAAAAAGAACACTATAAATGTTTGATTTTTTTCGTGTGTTTGTCCGTTCGTTTGGCAATGAGTCATATAATACACTAATTTAATATTTACCCTGCAAGTATTTTTAATGTATGTTTTATTGTTTTATTTTGCAAAATGAATGGTTTACGCGTAGCATTCAAATGGGGAATCATACATTTAAATTTTTTCAATTCAATCGAATAATTTCATTTTAACCAATTACCTATGATATTAAGCGTGGAAAAATTTATAATAAAGTTACGCGTCACCGCAATTGTAATTGTATTCATTCGTCGTCTACAGAAGAAAATAATTTAATCATTAGAATCTCATCAATATTTGCTTTATAAATGCAATTCCAAGCGTTAATTCTTGGCTCGGCAAGACTATAAAATATACCTATCGACTGAAAAGTTATATCGTGTTTTGCTATATTATTATAATAGATATTTACTATGGATATTTTACAATATAAATACATACATATTATATTCATATAAATTAAACATGACGTAAAATGTAAAAATGTATGGAAAATAATTATATAAATATTTCAAACATTCATCTCCTATCACCTGCATATATGTAGCGGCATACACACCATTATTAATTGGAATGCATTTTTATTTGTACGCATATTTTAACCTCAATATTTAACATAATAATATATTGATCATATTTATAATAAAGTACATTATTGTATACATTTACCTATATACTTATACATATATTTATATCAGCGTTGTAAAACATATTTATTAAATGTATTTAAACACTTTTATTTAGGTATCCAGACATTGAAAACTTTATTTAAAACATGAAATAATCAATAAAATTTGATTCAAAGTTATCGAATAATTTTTTTTTTTTTTTTAATAGATAAACTAAATTAACTAAAATGCCATCATATTTATAAAATATTTTTTTCACAAATTTACCTAAATATATATAATTATTCTTATCGTTCATATAGCATAGTTTTTTAGTTATTTTTTTTGTACTGAAAAAGAATACTGTTAAAAATAACAAATATAATTTTTTACCAATTAAAAAATTTACCATTTGTTATATCGACAATAATTTTTATCGCTATATGATATAAACATTATTATTAGATCAATAAAAATATTGTAATATTATTTCGTAAATTTGACAGTAAATTGTATTCAGTGTTGAGAATAATTTAGAAAATTATTTACATATTTTTATCATGTATAGATAAATAATATGGCAAGTTATATAAATATTTATCTTAGATACAAATTTCAACTATTTATGTAAATTTATCTAGATAATTTGTATAGATACATTTTTACTAAAAATATATATACCTATATATATACACTTAAATATATCGTTATCCCTAATATATGGATTTACATTCAAAGTAAACAAATAAATAAATTGTGATTTATGTATAGGTTATATATAGGCATTAATTATTGGCTTATCGACTTAATAAGATACTTTGAATTTATAGGAAAATGAAGTTTTTTAATTTAAAAATTATCTTTTTTTTTTTTATCTAGATAGATAATAATGAATTTACATATTATCATGATGTAGATTAATTTTAGTTATCTATTTCGAAGACTTATTGTATAACTAACTATTATAATTGAATAATAATAAAAAGTATCTATGTTATTTTGATGTATTAGGTATATTATATTTTGTTAAAACTATATTACATTAGCCTTCTAAAAATTAACTATACATAAATAACACAGGAGTTTTTGTGAATCCTTTATTTTGTATAACAATATACAATAAAAAATTACAAATAAACAATTGTTAATTTAAAAAAATGTTTGTTGGCTATAAAGTGTAATTTTATTGATTAAATTGGTATTATTATAAATATAATGGCTTTTTTCAGCGAAAATAATATTAAAAAATTTTCATAAATGGATCAAAAATGGATACATTATGATATTTAAAATATTTTATAAAAAATGTTTTTAGTAGAAAACTATTATTAAATTACCTATTGAAGTTAAATGAAAAATAAACACAAATTCAAGTTTATTGAATTTGCAATTGATAAAATTAAATTAAAAATTACATAATTAATTATTTGTATTAACCAGAAAACTCGGTTTTGATTATGAAAATAAGGCTAACATTTCGTTATAATATATTTAGATATAATCGATTATTTTATTATATTATACGATGAAAGTGGAGATGTCTGGTTCACAAGATTCAATGCAAGAATAATTAAATTTTTCTTGCCTCTTTTAAAATTTATTTTTTTGGGCAATGTCATAAAATACAATAACAAAGAAAAAAATACGTAAAACTTCAAAAAATTATCTAAACAACTAAAGTTTATTTATTTATTCATTTAATTATAAAATTTGCGTTAACCCAAATATAGTACATACCTATTTACTAAATATAATATACATATTAAAGAGAACAAAAATCAAAAAATTATATTAGTAACATATTTAAATATGCAAAAATTATGGTGGCTAGTCTAGGTAATGAAACTTTACATTAGTATTGTCTATGTGAAATATGCTATGAAGAGATAATTATTACCGTAATTGATGGGATACGATGGGATATGGAAAGAATCCGGAAACGGGAAAAATGCATAAAGACACGAAAATTGATATCAGCTAATAAGGTCGGGCGGTCTACTGCACCATGGAGTAATTTTTAAAAGAAGGAGAGGTTTGCTTCCAAGCTTCGGTCAGCTAGTATACAAAGGCTTAAGTAGCTAAGTATCCGGGAATAGTCATGTAGTCATAAGCCGCAAATGCTAGAAAAATCCGTTGGACTCGATCTAGCCACACTGAATCAGAGGCTGTATAACGTTTATATACAAATATGGACCGGACTAACGAGCAAAATAAGATTTTAAGGGATTTTGAGAGGTTATATTCAAGCGCTATTCTCTTGATAAATTCATCCAAGTACCTTAAGTGCCCTATATGAGATATTTTCTATATGTTTATGGAATTACAGATTCTCAGTGTAAATGATGCCCAAGTCCTTTTAGAGTTAATGCGTCTGGTTAACATACCATTAATCATATAGGTAAAACATAGAGGGTTGTGATTGCGGAAGAAGAACATAAATTCGCACTTTTTCACATTTAAATCTAATTCCAAAGATTTCAACTAACGTACTAAAGCAAAGAGTTCATTTTGAAGGACACGGCAATCGTCTAAGGAATTTACAATATAGAATAGTTTTATATCATCTGCATAAAGTAAGAATCTACAGCGTTTAAAGACAGTATTCATACCATTAAGTAGCAGTGAAAATAATAAAAAGAATAAAGGCCCACCCTGAGGCACACCTGAAGGAATATATTGCAGCGTGGACTTATGCTAAGTAAAGGTTCTCCAAAACCAGAGGTTTGCAAAACTGAGAGAAGTACTGGGTGACTCACGCGATCAAAAGTTTTTTTAAGTCATGATAAATTACATCAAATTAGGATTGACATTCGACATTACTAGTTATATAATTGCAAAAGACGAGAGTGTTGGTGATCGAGGAACGAGAAGGGCGAAAAACGTGTAACTCATCCATTAGAATACGATTTACAAAAGGTTAAATACTATTCAACATCAGGGATTTCAAGAGTTTGGCAAGGTGGCTTAAGATAGAGATAGGCATATACATTTTTACATTGTTTTTGTCTCTAGATTTGTGTATTGGAGTGACTGACGATATTTTCCAGAATGTAGGACAGATACTTTCTCGGAGAGAGCGAATAAATAAGATCCCTACTGGAAAGAATATGACAGATCCAATGCTATAAAGGAAATCACCAGATAGTTATCTGGACTAACTGACCTATTGTTTCTTAGACAATCAAGCCCATAAAATACATCCTTAACTTCAAAATAGCAATCATTTGAAATATCATTAAAAGGTAACGATAGTAATTCAGTGCCACTGTTTTCAGCATCTAGAATTCTAGAACATACACAGAAACAAAATAATCAGAGAAGAGTTGAGATATAGAATGAGTATTCAATGAACTATTTATTATTATATTTATTATATATAACATGAAGTCTTAATTTTTTGAAGACAATTGCCTTTATTTCAGAGGAGAACTATGGAGGGAATATAGATGGTTTAAAAGTAACTTCAGGTACAAAAAAAAGCAGATTGATGTAGAGCGTTATAGAAAGAGTCTATCGCCTCAGAACGGTTCAAATTAGAATAGGTGGCTGACCAATTAAATTTGATTAAGAAAGAAGCTACTTTAGTAAGGTTAGTAAGAAGCTTACTAAGCTCTTTGAAAATTGAAGAAACCGTGAAAAGGATTCAGGGTAGGAATGGTAGGTATTGAAGGGATTGTTACATCTAGTGCGGGATGATGGCGATCATAAGGGACCAGTGTTCAAATGAACGACTATCTTTAAAATTTTTTTGTTACTGAATAACATGTCTAGAATGACACCATTGACATTGGATAAAATATTAAGCTGGAAAAAGGTAAGAGATGCGAATATCTACAGAATACATGGGACCCTAAGGTAGATGGGTGATTCATAAACAAGTCCAATGCCATCGTCACACAATAGAACTTCTGGAATATTATAATTCCCACAAAATATGAAAGTATGTCTTATATATTTTTGGACAATGGAGGTTACAGACGACATGTGAAGATCATAAACTGAGAGAAGACTAAGAGGAACTAAGAGGCTAAGAATATAGACACTATTTACTAAAAATAATTTCTCTTTTAAGCAGAAATTTATTCGACCTCAGAAGAAGACGGAATCAATATAGAAGTGATATCTCTATGAACACCAATAAGGACACAATTATCTTTAAAGCCATTATTTAAACAAGTTTCAGTTAAAATTACAAAAATATAGTTAAAGCAAGCAATATTAGATTTTTTTAAAACAAGTTTATTTTTAAGAATTTTGCAATTTTGATAGAACCCGAGGGACGAGTTTCTATTCTGTGATCCTGAGTGGGACTGAAAGTCTAAGAGGCATGTTGGGTACAACTATTTCTGTTTTTTGAGGAATATTGAACTACTATAGGAATACCGTTGATATAAGAGATCTTTAGATTCTTTTCTCCAACTCGGCGTCTGAAATCTAAGTTTTAATGGGCTTCACGTAACAGTCCTCGTTCCATTTGAGTTTTGTACCGAACAATAGACAACGTTTCTCAGGAAAATCAGCACCAGATTTTTTGGAATTGTGAGACTACTGCGAATGTTTCGTCTCTAGAAGATATAATAACCTTTAAAAGTCTTTGCTTATCCATTGTACGATGATCCAATCTGTGTAATTTTACATTCACCGATAAAGAGCTTGCACAAAGAACTCATTAAAGCAGTTGCTTTGACAGTATTACAAGTTTGGTAGGTCCAAAGATTAACAAAATGGGGAGGGGTTAAATTCAGTAGTTTATTGCTAAGATAGTTAATATGTAAGAGATATGAACAGCATGACCACGTATAGATTTAGCGTATCACTTAATAACTTTATCGCAAAGAGGACAAATAATATTAGGCATTAAATGAGACAACAGTTCCGCTCGTTACAGTAGACTACCAGTATAAGTCTCTACAAGTTCGTCGTAGAAAAAGTACGGTCATAACTGGATTAATAATGATGTTACCTTTATCGCAGACACCAATATTATCAGGTATAGTCAGAAGAATGAAAAGTGGCGGCTGGAAAATATGCTGAAACTATTTTTTTTTTGATGAGGAGGGGTTCTCAAACTAAGATACGCTTAGGATGCGAGTCGCAAGGTCAATGTACAACGTTTGACCAGCTATGCTTTTGTATACATCTTTATTATTTCCTTTTTAGATTCGTGACAAATGGAACCTTTTAGCTATTGTAGTATTCTTTTTGGAGGGTTGAGGAATGTGATTACGATTTTAAAGTGTACCAATAAAAATTATTTTACGTTGACCTGACGATAATAAACCTACAGGGGTGTATGCATCAGCGGCGACTTTTCATTCTCCCAAGTATATTAAAATGTCGGTCCGACTCCTCCACGTGCCATTCAATAAAATCGAGATACAAAAGATCCACTACAGCAAACACGATAACGCAGCGGAGCACACGAACATGTTTAACCCAGGGACGTCATTTCAGTATTTATTTCAAGTGTGCGAACTTTTAGACAGGTCTATTTTAACATTTCACTGGGCCATTTTTCACATTCTAATGCTAGGCTAAAAAACGTAAAAAGCAAAAAAACTATTATTTTGAAAATTTGGTCGGCGCAGTTATTTATTCTATGGTGGCGTATTAGAGCGTTGGCAGGCCACTTTTAAATTATTGGTGATGCCATTGCACACCCTGCCACCCCATAATGATGTCCCTGATTTAACCACGACGAATAACTGTACTATTCTATACTATGAATATTAGGTATGTGTAATAATACACACTCGAAAAAAGCATTTGCTACTATTTCACATTCCTAGTAAATTATAATATTTACTTTGTTTAAAAACTGTAATAATTAGCGTTTTTATGTATAATCATCTTATATCTTATATTATGTGTACATAGCCTAACCAGATACTCAATGCCTATCCATTATTTTTCAACTAATTATTATTATCTAAAGTATTCTGTTTTCGTAATAAGTTTTGAGTTAAATTGTATATATAATATATTAATTTTAAACGTAACCAGTGTCAGAGCCATTGGGGGGTGGCAAGGAGGCCTACGCTCTGGTCGCAAATTTTATTGGTGGTGCCAAACATAAAAACAGAATTAATTAAATTGCTGTGCTACTCCTTATAAGTGCAACTCCTTTTATGTGCGACTATTTGTTCAATAACTTTTGAGTACGGAACCTTGAATTTGAAACTTCGATTCAGTGTAACATCTTTTCAGTTTGAGTAAAACACTTCAATAGTAGAATTACTTTTGGGTGCAATTCGTAGGTATACCTCAGTTTATATATTTTATCGGAAATATTATTGTTAATTAATTAATTTAAAAAATATTTTGCATACAGCGGAAATTAGCGTTCGCTTTCTAGACGATGATTGTTCACTCTTAAAATCTTTCCAACGAATAGGTTGACAAAATATTATGTAATCCGAAAATTGATCGAACTTATTATTATCAGATTTTTATATGAACTTAAACTACGCTACGCTCGGTTCTCGCCTGAGTGTAATAGGTTTTATACAGAATCACTATAAATTTGATCAAAATTTTAAGAATTATTTACCGTTAAATATAATACGAGTATAAAATAAAAAAGTTTAATATAATATAGTAGGTACCTACTTCACACATATAAAAAGTCGCTCGGACTTTTCGTTCTCGAATTTTTATATAACCATTGTCGTCAGGTCAATTAAACATCATATATATAATAAAAGTTCATCAAAAGTATTAAAATAAATTCGATTTAAAATTGTGTAAAATACTACGGAAGTCCTACGGTTTTAAATTTATTACTATGAGATATAAAATCTATAGTATAGGTACTCTGTGAATCAATGGGTCAGACTTAAATAATTAACGGACTCATCACAGGGATTATATAATGCATAATTTAATTAAATCAAATAGGTAGGTACAAAATTTAATTCAAAGAAAAGAAAAAAATGATAAGACATATTAAATAATAAAATTAATAATGATAAGAAAATATATTACGATTTCGGATATTGGATAAAAATAGTCGCAAAAAAACATATGAGCGGAATGGGATTTGAATCGCCGTACTTGTATCGTAAGTCCATTTTTGTTTCCATTGAGCTACAGATACGATGATAAAGTGTTGGAAATTTCTCGTATTTAAACTATTCAGATAATGGACGACACCGTTACGTATATCAACTGATAATATATACGCATATTCGGAATGAACGTTCCGGTCGGTCGGGGACGATCGGTAAACAAAGAAACGTTCAGTCTGGCGTCAAAAAACGTCCGGAAAATGCGAATCCGAAGTACACGAAGTAATAAAAGGTCAACAAAGGTCACTTATACCGATTTCGGAAGTTCGGGGCGATAATACGGACGACTCGGGAGAACGTCGGATGATAACGGAAATCGGCGAGTTGGGAATCGTATTTTTTCTTTCCGGCGTCGAAAGCTCGGAGAAAAGGTGAAAACACAGAGAAATGAAACGGGTAAAAATATCGAAACGACCGGTAAATAATTTGAAAACTTTAACCGTAGCAAAAACGTGCTAGGGAATTAAATAATAAATAGTATTGTTTTTTTCATGGAATAAACGGTTTTTGGAGTGAGCATTATATAATATATAAGATTATACTGATTTGTATTATGAATCAACTACTCTAGAATCTAAATTCTAGATAAACACAGCCAGTGTTCTTATTATATATTATATTATCTTATTTTCTTTACCGCGTCCACTCGCATTCACAATTCAAACGCGCGATGTATTTTTCCTTTTGCTTGAGGATGTTACACCCGCATTTGTTGTCTCTGTCTATCTAACAGATAATATAGCAAAATTACACTATGCAGAATTGAAATTTTGGCGTTTAGATTAAATTTAGAGTATAAACATCTATTACAAAATTTAAAGCGAGGAATATTTGCGAATGAACTTCATGGGCATTTTGTAAAATATCGTTTGACGAAAAAGCTATTTAAAAATATCAAAAACTAAAAATGCCGTAACTTTTTTTTCTGACAATATTTTATAAAAAGCCCATGAGGTTCACTCAAAATTATTCTTCTCGTTAAATTTGATAATAGGTGTTTAAGCTCTAAATTTAACCAAAATGCCATAATTTCAATTTTGCGTTGTATAGTTTTGCTATATTGCCAATTAGATGGACGGAGACAGAAAATGCGGGTATAGCATCCTCTTAACATTGATATTCGTCATATTGTATTTTATTATCCATCTTGCCACGCATGGGAATTTGCGAGTACAAAGTCCAAATTTGAATCACGTAGGTTAGTTGCCACCTCATTCTACATTATATTTTCTCTTTATTTTGGTTACACGGTTCATTATTACGGACTTTTATTTTCATTAAACATCATTATCAACATTCAGCTATGTATTAACATCCTCTTTACCGTTTGGTTAATCATCGTGCGCTAAATGTCTAAGCATGTTTTAAATTGAAAATTTAAGATAATTGTAACTGTAATCAGTGGTTGAACTACGAACTGAATTACATCGACGTAAGTAAATTTATATAAATAATTAAATTATAATTTAGATTTTATCAGTATAGTAATAGTACGGGTATATCCATAATATTTTTGGTACAAAAATCTGAGATTTACTAATAATTTGTATATAATATACCTATATTACCTATTTATACCTAGTGGAAATCTAATTCTAAATAACTATATCACACTCCATCAACTGGGAATTTTCTTCTGGCGGGTGCTGCATAATTATTATTATTATTCAATATAATTATAAATTATTAATATTAATATTATTTTATATATTTATATGTATAGGATGGCTCCTAAAAAATTATCATGTGCACAGAATATAAAAATACAATAACGTAAAGATTATGACAATAAAATATTAGCAAGTCAATGGACAAAATGCTAAATAAATGTCAAAAAATTCTTCAACAAATTTGACTGTTTAGCACGGCTCTGACCGAATTTGAAATATACCAAAATAATGGATAATTAATTTCGAATTACAAAATACGATTTATAATTTTGTACTTTATCCGATCACATGCCATATAGTTGGGGAATATTTTGCTTATAAATAGATAATAAAGCTATAATAAGCTTATAATGCTAGTATTAAGTTATTACTTACTACAAAATGTATATTCATATTTAATATTTAATTAACAAGACAATGGAAGGAAAGCAAAATTGCTGATTAAATAGCTGTAAAAGGTATATGATTATAGAACCTAAATGATAATGAAACCAACAAAGTGTCATTGAAACGAGTTAGTAAGACGATCCCTTATATATTCTTCCTATTCTTCTTACTGACATAGATAATAAAATTATATTATATTAAATATATATTATATTTTCAAGAAATACTGCTAGATAATAAAGTGAGCGTTTAAATTATTTCAGAGGTTAGGAAACGTTAAGAATATTATGCAGAGCTAATGGTTTGGTGTTGTAAGCAAAATTAATTAGGTTATTCAACGTATTAATAATAGGAATAATTGGTGAAAAAGCACATACGATGTAAAAAATACAACTAATATACCTAAATTATATTATTATTTACAGGTTAAATTTTAGCATTATTATCAATGAATACTCTGATTAAGTGATGTCATACTACAAGTGAATAAAGTGATTTATTGTGTTTACCAACTCGTAATTTTCTCGGTTGACGTTGAATATTTATTTTTATATAAATTTTTGTATATTTGTAAAATTTTATAGCAAATTGGTTCTAGTTGGTAGTTTAAAAAGGTAAATTTTTGATTTTTCTTAGAGTATCTTAAGCGTAAAAAAAATGACTAAATAACGGAAATATTTTATAAATGTAAGGAAAATAATACAATTATAAATAATGTTGTCGTGGTTACCTACTTTTTTAAAATTATATTATACTGAACCTTGATCCAAATTTATTGTTCTAGTGCAATGATTTGTCTTTGTATTCAAATTTAAAAACATAATAAATACACAATCTGATTCGAGGTCCGAAAAAATACTATTAGTATCTGAGTGATATTTTAATTTTTATTATTTTTGAGATTTTGTACAATTTTTAAATGGTAACATATATTTTTGACTTCATATTACAAAGAATATTTTTTTATAAATGTTAATGTATCAAAATCTAATATTGAATCAACAGTTAATTATTTATTATTATTTAAAGTTTAGAAGAGCGATGTAGTGTGGGGTACTATAAAAAGGATTCTCCGTCACTCCATACATCTCATATCTAAAGTTTGTAATTTGATCAAATATTAGATATTGATACATAAGTATAAAAAAAAATAAAATACTCTGTGTCTAAAATTGAATCAAAAACTATTAGAACAACAATTTTTTTATTATTAATAACTTTTTTTTATAAGAATGTGGTCAAAAAAATATTCAAGTTATCATAGATAGAATTAGGCTATTTATACATTAAATTTCAAAATAATTGCTTTCTACGATCATATTCAATATTCCATTTAATACTATGTTAAATTTATGTTTATTATTCTAATAAAATCACTTAAAAAGTAAAATTGTATTTAAAACGCCATAAACTTTGGAAACTGTAAAATATTTGTTATTATATAATAGTGTTTAATGTTTATATCATATCTTAATGAGCGACATGACAATCATTCCAAAAAAAATATAATTATATTAATAATGAAATCAATGTGCATAGAAATCCAACCCTTGTAGTCACTAATAACGATCCTGATCGTTTACTCCCGGAATAAAATGTAAACACATTAGATAAATTACAAAATAATGAATGTTGAAATGCTAATAATTATGAAAACTTATGAAAAGAAATGTGTATGATAATATTATTCTACAGATATATAGATAATACTTTCTTATATGAAGTCCAAGACAATGTTGAAAAATTTTATCGTTTAGAAATAAAATATAAATACAATATTAAGAATAAAAATTTAAAAAAATTTTTTTATTAAAAAAAGGCAAAAATATAAGTACCTAGTAATAAATATTATTGGTAATTATTATATTTCAATATTTTATAATCAATAATTCAATAATAGTATTGATATTAATATTAATATAGTCTCGATAATGATCGATTAATCTTACCAATTTATTAAAGATAATCGCAAAAATCGAAAGTTATTGCCATATTTAAAACTTTTGGTTACATATTCAACATAATAGATTGGCAGTTACTAAATTAAATTAATAGTGTACATTATATTAATGTATTATATTATAGCTAAATTAATTTTAAACTCATGAAATATTAGTCAACATTGAAAAATTCTCTACAAAATTATTGGTTGAACAATGAACATAGGTACATACACACAATTTTTTCGGTAACTGACAAAATATGATTTAAAATAATATTCAATTTTCGATTAATAATTTCCTATAGTATTCGATCAGTTACTTATAATATTATTTGATTAATGACAATATTTATCGATTAAATACTGCAGATAATAATTATCGTTCAATTATTGACAATTATTCGAATTTTGTACATTTATTGATTTTGATAATGATTCCGGATGCAACTGTAGGTGACGATACGTCAATCAGAATATAATCATGTGAATTATGATATTTGATAAAAATTATTCCTTTGTGAACTCGTATAATTTGAATACCTACTGACGATTCAACGATTTTAAAAATAAATATTTTTAATTGTATAAACGCCCAGACCTATACATCATATTGCTGTTTTTTTTAATTGATGTTATTTAATGTAATATAATGCTGTTTTAATTAAAATGTTATTTATTTTAATTTAACTGTTTGAATTAATACGTGATATGATGCAAATAAATTCAGTAAAATTGTACGATATTTTGTATTCAGTTTATGTTTTCAAAGTTATTAGAACAACTTTAGTCAAGTGGACGGGAGTAGTAGGCTTCTGGATTGTCAAGTACAGTTTAAATTACGAAAGTTTTAAGAATATTATGGATTAAAAGAACGGTTAGATAGGTATACATACCTATAGTATATTTTAAAATCAAATACAAATAAAATTAACTTGAAAATCTAAATGGTAAAGAAATTATAATTAGATATATACGGTTTTTAGTATGGTTATGTATTTCATATTTAAATAACTTAAATTGATATTTAAATATTTGTACCTACAGTAATAGTACAAGACGAGAATTTATTTATTTTATATATTAAAATTTGAATTATTTTCTCAATACTCGCTCTATTATATAATTTATGCATTTAAACGAAATAAATTTCGTAAAAAAAATAATTTATAATGTACTTTATAATTATTTAGATTTTGCAGCTATATGACGTATATATTATTATAGTCAGGAAATTTTGAAATCCATTATTCCTTATAACGTAACGATCCTACAATTTAATTTTGAACATTATTTTATATTAAGTTTCATGGTACAAAAATAATGAATATTTTCACGGTGATTTGAATACAAATCAACAAAGGTATATAGAATACATAGAATTTCGCGGTAAAATGAGAATTTAATGAATCATTTTCGTAACTGAAAACGGCCACACTTTAATCAATATTGATTTATTCTTTTATGCAATGTGCAATAAAAGACATTTTAATGAGCCAGCACGTATTTTCTCGATATATTATCGGCCGGAAAAAATAATAATAACGTGGTGTGCGACTATAAATAATATATTTACGCGAATGTATGTGCCATATATTTAGTTACGAGCGAATTATACTTTAGTAAACGATATAAAACGCACGTAAGATTCTTAAATTTTTTATTTATTTATTGGTTATTGTTAGTCATATAAAAAAATATACCATTTTATATAAAAATGTGATTTTTAGTTGTATTATATAACATATATAATTAGCTTAAAAACTTGATCTTGAAACAGAAACATATTTACCAACAATATTGTGAAACATCATTGTTCAAATTACTGCCAAGGATAAATTATTTAAGTGGACGCTACACTTGTATTAGCTATTTCTGTCTAATCAATTGGAAATATAGGAAATATTACAATACATAAATTGTAAATTATAACGTTCAGGTTAAATTTTTAATTAAAAATTACCAAAAATTAAAGAACATAATATATTGACGAATATTTAAAAGCCTCTTTGTATAATGATAAACAACAAAGAAGTTACTAGGTACGTTTTTAGTTTTTTGATATTTTAATAAGTTGTAACTTCTTAATTAGACGATACTTTACAAAAGGACTCAGAGGTTCCCTACATTTAAAATTAAACTTGATCGGCACAATTTTCATTTTAAGTGGCGTACTTTTTCCTATATTATTGCTCTTTAGATAGTTGAAGTCAACACAAATGCATGTGTGGTGATATCATTGATTGATATGTATATATATATATATATATCGACATTTTATCAAATTTAAAAAAAAATATAGATATTTTTAAATTTAGCTATTACCCAACCTTATATAAATATGCTTTATTGATTATAATTTAAAAAATAATAATAATATAATATTTCTGTGAACACTTACTGACTACGTTCAATTGAAACCTTTGGCTGATTTTCGGTTCAGTGCTAACTTGACATTCATATGTACCCGAGTCTTCAATCTGCGGTGACGTGATCCTGAGCGTCCATTCATCCGATCCGTCCGAGTGGAAAGAATGGAACCGCTGCTCAGTGGTGTACGTCAATATACCCACTGTCAGTATGTGCAGGTCGCGTTTTCTTATCCACGACACCTGGAACAAAAACATTAATTAATAATATAAATAATAATGATAAAAACAATTAAAGAATAATAATAATATTAATATTGTATACACTTGGTATACAATACATATAAACATATTTATTTATATACAATATTATAATATATTGAGAACTCTACCCCACTCAATATATTGTAGGTTTTTATAGGTTTTAATAGGTACGCATATATAAGACGGTTCAAAGGTCATTCAACTATGCGAGTATTTATATAAAATACATATCTTGCAGAGCTCCGAACCAAAATATTATGAACAGTTTATGAGGTCATTTCAAAAATGATAATACTGAAATTGATTAATGTGGGCAATTAGAAACTTTGGATTATCTGTGACGTGTTTGATTTTTATGTCGATTGTAAAATATAGGCTACAAATAATCTTTCAAAATGAAAATGACAAAATTCTGTGATTTACGACTTTTTTGTTCCACGATACATTGTCAAATTATTACTTTAACAGTAAAACAAAAGGACATACTGTATTGACATAACATGACTGTGTTTGTGTTTGTGTTTGTAGGCTATGAAGCCTTGTTCGAAACACATACGGTATGCGTATTTATGATTCGTACTTGATATTCTACATTTTTATGACGGTAATAAATAATATTGATTTCGGAACTTATAAATCATTAATTAATTATCTTTTCAACGTTGTCCTACAATTTTATTTTTTCTAGAAAAGCCATAGGGTTATTTAATATAGGACATATACCCAAAATTCATTTTGCGAGGCCGGGTAAGTAAAAATATTTAAATAAAAATAAAAATCACTTTATTATAACGATAGTATTTTCAGTATCTATTCATGCGTATATTATATTCTTATTCTAGATTACCACTTTATATGTAAGGTAAATATTCAAATTGTTGTTGAAATATAATAAGAACGATATGTGTATGCTCAAAATATTACGATCGTTAAATTGTTGGTAAAAATAATAATGGGGAGAGAACACTCCAAACTCGATTCTTCTTCTTCTCCTTCACCTTCTCTCCCAACTATTTGGGGTCGGCCGAACACTCCAAACGCGTTTAATTTACAAAAATTCAGAGTTTCGTACGATTCGTATTGCTAATTAATATTTAGAAAAATATTTCCCGAGAAGATTTTTAAAAAAAAAGTGAGTCACTAAAAAATCGCTAGGCTCTATAAATCTTTTAAATTATTTATGTATTAAAAATATGTTTATTGCTCTTGAAAAATTTACAAAACCTTTCTTACACCTAATTAACCATAAAAATATTTCTATTATATCACCAGATGTAGAAATGGGTACAGAGCCGATAGAAATGCATATAATTTTCTATTATGGTGGGGTTTATATGTAATACGTTTATATAGTTTAAATATAAATTTTATAGTTTCTTGCAGGTGTTGGGTAAGGTATGATATTTAAACGTAAAATTAGGACCTAAAAACATAAAACTTTATTAATTGTGGTCTCAAATATGTTTAATAAAATTTTTGTAGCATCTAAATACATAACCATATATATTTTTAAAATTCAATAATTATAACAAGTACCTATAAATATTAAGAATAATTCAGTTAAAATTCTATTTTACTAAGTATATAGTTAGGTATATATTAATATATTATTTTTAATTCTGATTATTTATAATTAGGTCTTGGAAGTGGATAATTTCTTTTTTAGAAAATATCAGACGATGCGTTCTTAGAAAAAAAAGCAAAAATAATCTAAAATTTGTCAATGAGTGATTAAAAATAAAAAAATAATAATTTAAAGGTTTCAATTTAATAGATAATAAATTTTTAATTAAATATTAATGGCGTGGTATGCATAATCTATTGTCGTACCTATCTCTTGTATACCTAAAAAAATATTAATAATACAATTGATCGCTTAGAATTATTATTTTTTTTTTGTAGTTCTCATTTATATTGACTATATTATTGACAAAATATTATATTATTATTTAATTTAAGTTTTTGGTAAATAATTATCTTTTTGTCAATATTTTGAGAGGAGCACGTGCTTGGGTGCCCTTAGCTGGAGCAGCCATAACATAGTATATACTATTTTATTATAATATATATATATATATAGATATATTATGAAATATTTAATATGTAGGTACACTAAAAACACATCCATGATTTAAATTCATGGGTTCTTAAATTCGTATTTCACGTGAACTCATTTCAAATGATCACATGAATGTTAAAATTCCCCTTTTTAAACCGAGACATCTATTATATAATATAGCATGAGTATTATTATTTATAATAAGTTAATAATCAATATACTCAGTATATATTTTAACAATATTATAGTTTTAAATTCGTATTATTTTTTATTAGTTATTAGTTAATACTAATCCTATATTCAATTTTCAGATCATAAAATCCCTCAAAAATGTAGTTCCATCTATAAAAATCTATAATAGTCAAAATTGGAAAAACCCATTAAAATTTTTTTATTACATCTAAATGGTACTATAATACATAATTGGCCTTAACAAGTTTAAAAAAAATCTATATAAAAAATTATGTCAACAAATATTATACCATATATATTATACCGAAACAATACATATTGTCTAAGATAAAGTAAATAAGAGTTTAAATAGCTATAAAAAAATTATAACTTTTTTATGACTTTTTGAAATTAAATTGGTATAAAACACGTTTTACCTTGTATTAAATTTTCAGATCATAAAACCTACTAATTAATTTTATTATAAATTGAATTAAAAGTCTTAAAATTTATACTTTCTGTAAATAGCCCAAAATTGAGATGAAGTTTTCGAAAAAAAAAAAATTATAAATGTTACATTAATTTTGTATTTATACACGTTTTTGGTGAAAATTTCAAGTATCTAAGGTTATTTACAAGATAACAAAGAGTTTACCATATAATCTATTTTGCTCAAATTGTGTTTTTAGTTTTTTTAACGTTTTTATGTAATTGTTCAGTTGTTTTTTCTGTACTCGTTACAAAACTATTGGGAAAATCAAAAAATAACATCTCTATAGTACCAGGTAGATAACATTTTCTACCGCAAAATAATGAATCATTTAATGATTGTGTTGTGTCTTATATAAATAAAGAACACATTAATGTCATATTACAATATATTATACTTTATTAATAAGTAATGATAATACACATGTATAACGAACACACGTTAAAACTTAGTATGATAATAAATTACAAAAATTGAGAAACTGATAACACAGGCAGTGTTACGTTATCATGTTACATCTTTTTTTTCTTTTTACCTTATAGCTAACATAATAGTTTAACATAGCTTAGTTTTAGTTTCGTACAATAATAATTAAAAAAAAAAAGTAGGTATATATAAATATAATACAGATAATCAAATAGTAAATTTCAATAAATAATAATACTACAATTAAATAATTACTAAATTCAAATAAATTTTCTAGTTTTAGAAGTTATTAAGTTATTATGTGTTTTCTATTTATTTTATACTTACTACCCTTTTCACCTTTAATTATGTAGGATCTATGAAATTTACCAATCTAAATAGTTTTACCATTAATCCATGGACATTGGCAACTATCTTAAATAAAATATTTATACCAAAAGTAAGTGGTTAGTTTTTTGTTTTTTTATTATAATATTTAGCCATTTTATCTGTTTTCATTTTTACTTTACTTTGATAATCATTTAATTTAATTAGTTTAGGTTTGAAATTATTTATTTTAACAGGTAATTTTGCGTGAATTGACTTTGATCTCAGAAGTTGAGATGGAGAATATAAATTCCCTTTAAGAGTATTACGATAATGCACAAGAAATATATGGATCGTTATTACTTTCCTTATACTTTTTAAATAATTTCTTAATTGTTTGCACTGATATTTCTGCTAAGCCTAATTTGATTGAGCATAGTTGGACTTAAAGTAACATGTTCTATATTCCAATCAAACATTAATTACTTAAAATTTAGTGAATCAAATAGTGGGCTATTATCAGAGATTTTTAGAGACGGTAGGTATACCAAATCTAGCAAACATTGATTTAGATGTTGAATGACAGAAATACTATTAAATCCTGATGTCAAATGTGCAACTTCAATAAATTTGAAATAATAATCTACAACTAATAAATATATTTTATTATCACAATGAAATATGTCAGTTCCTAACTTGAACCAAGGTAATTGAAGAACATCATGTGATATTAACGGTTCTTTTGAATTATTATTTCTGTATTTCATGCATGCTTCATAATTCTCAATAATATATTTTATATAAGAGTTTATATTAGGCCAAAATATTAAATCTTTTATTACATTTTTACATCTTTCTATCCCCATGTGACCTTTATGAACTATTTTTAATGTTATTGTCTCCTTAACTTTTTAGGAATAAATAAACTTTTATTTTAAAACTAAGTTATCAATTACACATACATTTTCTTTAAAAGCCTAATATGGTTTAAGAGTATCATTAATTGAATTTTTATTATCAGGCCAACCATTTTTTATAAATTCGATAATTTTTTGAAAAAATAGATCATTTAATGTTTTCTTTTTTTTTTTTTTTATCAAATTTAATTAAATTTTGATATTATATTTCATAATTATATTTTGAACATGCAAAATTATATCATCTACAATTTCATCTACTTCAGTTACACTAAGCGCTGCTCTAGATAAAGAGTAAAGCAGTATAAGTAATTTACTAGGAATAAATGTTAATTTGAGGTCCTATGATTGTAATTTATACATCATGCGTTGGACATGGACAAGAATAGAATAAAGAAGTTTTGTAAAAAGTGTGACTAGTGGTTTATGTACAGTTTGCACAGTAATTGTTTGACCATAAAAATATTGAAGAATTTGTTGCAACCAAATATAATTACATAAAGTTCTTTTTTTATTTGAACGAAATATTGTTGACTTTCCGTTAATGATTTTGAAGCATAGGCACAGGTTTATTATCTTGCATCGAAACTACACATACAACATTTTGGGATGTATCAATCGATAAATTACAGATTTTAAGCAATCAAAATAGTTTAAAACAGGGAATGTTGATATTATTTTTTTTAAATGACAAAATTATTTTTTATGGATTTCATTCCATTGCTATGAAAAATTGTTTTTTTAATAAATCACGTAATATACTTGATTCATGAGCTAAGTTAGGTATATATGTAACAATGTAGTTAATCATACTTAGAAACCTTTGTAAGCTTTTAATATTTTTTGAGGAAGATAAGCCAATTATAGCTTTAATATTTTCAATATCTGGCTTAACATCATTTTTGTTGAAAATATGTCCCAAAAATTAACTTCTAGGATTCCAATTTTACAATTTATTTAATTAAATTTAATATTATTTGACAAGCTCTTTCAAATACCCAAATACTTTCTTTAAAATGAGTTCATGCTATTCTTTAGTTTGAGCATATGTAATTCAAAAACTAGGAAGTGGATAGTGTGAACATTTTATGACTTCATTAAGATTTCTTGGATTTAAACATATACGAAGCTTATTATTTTTCTTCATTACAATCACTATAGAATTTACCCATGAAGTCGGTGCATTTACTTTTTTTATTACTTTAATATTGAGCATGTGATTCAATTCAGCCTCTAATTTATCATACATTTTAAATGGAAATCTAGGAGGATCTATTTTCGGTTGAACATTATTGTATACATGGATATGATAAGTAATGGACAAACATCCTAGACTATAAATAAATCTTTATACTCAACTAAAAGATTAGTCTCTTTATTATTGTTTATAGCATTAACTCTAGAAATTAAATTAAGATAATTACAAGTTGTCAACCCTAATATATTTACTGCCGTAAATTCACTATTTATTTATTTATTTATTATTGAAAAACAGGCTTCCGCCCAAAACTATAAAGGTATAATAACTTTAAAAATACATATATATATACATATGAACAAATACACGCAGCCATAAGTCACATAAAAATATAAAATAATAGCATTAATCAATTTACATCACTACATATTAGATAAGTTGATATAATATATATTGACAATATTACAATAGAATTATTAAAATTAATAAGAGAAATTGGGGACCATGTTGGCAAGACTCATACACCTGGTTAACGGTTCGTTCATATGATAGTTATTGAGGCAAGGAGGAACTAGAAAGGGAGCCAAATTACGAGTGCGACGCATAGGTACTCGGAATTTAATATGTTGCAGAAGAGAAAGCGCGTCAATTTTACCATCGAATAGTTTACTGAGGACGAATAAATTATTAAATAAGTGACGATCCGAAAGAGTTTGGAGATTAAACGCATAAAGTACCGGATCGTAATCATGAGGAAAATATAATATTCCTAATTTGAAAGCAGTAAATGCAAGGAACTTACATTGGACTAGTTCGAGTTGATGGCAATTACTAGCAGTATACGAGTTCCAGATTGTCGATCCACATTTTAAAATTGGTCTAACTAAAGCACAATAATGTTAAGCCAATAATTAATTAAGCCAATCAACTTTTGAGTGCCTTACTAGTAACGTAATTAATGTGAGCTTTGGGATTAAAAAATAAAGGGAACAAATAAAAATCCAAGATCACGGACATTACCAATAATAAAGACAAGAACAACACCATTAATAAAATAGGAAAAGCTTAGGGTGCTCGTCCCCCTTGAAAAAGTTATTGATTTGCATTTAAAAACATTGAAGCTTAAGCCAAGACACTCACCTCAAGCGAAAAGACTGTCGAGATCTGATTGGAGACAGATACAATCTTCAATACTGCTAAACTTATAATAAAGATTAAAATCATTCGCAAAGCAGAGAATTTTACTATGGGAGAGAACGGTAGTAACATTATTTACGAAAAAAGCGAAAAACAAGGGAAAGGGGTTTTCCTTGGGAAAACCCGAGGAAGCAGTATAAATAATAGACATGATGCTGAAGAGTTTGACCCATTGTGGTCTATTAGACAAATAGGAACGTAGTCAAAATAACAGAGGATTACCAAAACCAGAGGAATCAAGCAGGGAAATAAGAGTGTCTTGATTAAGTAAATCAAATACTTTCGTAAAATTGAAAGAGATGACATCTACCTGCGGTCCTTCATGGAAAGAATCAAGGATATACTTACAAAAAGTTACATTACAAAAAGTGGTTGATCACCCAGGATGAAACTCGTGTTGTTAGTCAATCAGGATAGAGTAAACAAGTTAAAATATAATCTAACACGAGAGATTCAAACATTTTAGAAATATGTGAGAGGATAGTGACAGGACGATAGTGAGTGTCAAAGAACGAGCACTTGAATTGAAAATAGGAGTAACAGAGCCTATCTTCCAAAAGTCAGAAAATGTACCAGATTCAAGGGAAAGCCTGAAAAGGAATCATAAAGAGAAGGCAATAGCATGTCTAATTTGGAACAGAAAATCGCCAGGAATGCCATCGGGACCAATAGTCGACAGACCTTGAAGGGAGGATAACATAAATAACACATCAGCAGTGGAAAAGAAAGCATCTTTAGGTAAATTGAAGGAAGGTATACACAGTGAACGAAGATTAGTACTGATAGTTGAGGACGAATAAACAGACCTGAAATATGATGCAAACAAGTTAACAGATTCATGTTCAGTAGAACCAGTAAGATCGTTAAACGAGATGTTTCTAGGGATATCACAAGGAGAGCCATTCTTTTGAACGAAATCCAAAAACTTCTTAGGACTGTGCCGAAGAGAGGTTTCCGTACTACTAAGGAAATTTCTAAAACATTTTTTAGACTCGTGTTTAAACCTAGTAAGCAACAGAGAGAAAACATAATAATCAACGGGACTAAATGAAGTTTTAAACTTGGCATGTGCTCTATTTTTCTTACAAACTAGATTTTTTAGTTCCCGAGAAGCCCACTGGGGAAAATTTGATTTAGTGAAAGTTACACGAGGAACAAAGCGAAGTATAGCCGAGTGAAGAATATCGAGAAAAGCATTGGTGGCTGAGTTGACATCAAAAGGAAGAAGGGTAGAGTACCAATCAAAGGAGGACATAAATTTAACAATTTATAAGTAATCGCCTTTGTGAAAATTGTAGAAATAATGAGCAATGTTAAACGTAGGTGGGCAGATGAACTCTGAAAAACACATAAGTAGAGGGGGATGATAAAGATCAGGAGTGACTAAAGGATCGGAGGATAATTTGACAGAAAATCTATTTGAATTAGTAAAAATTAGATCAAGTAAAGTACCATATTTATTGAGGATATTATTGATAAGTAAAGGACTCAAAGACATTGGGAGCCCGTAAGGGAAAGAAAGAGGAATAGTTAAATTAAATCAGAGACTGGTACCTTTTGGTTTTTTCGGTTCTGGTTCCGGTTCCGGTTCTCGGTTTTTTTTAAAAAGGTTCGGGTTCCGGTTCCGGTTTTTCAAAAATTAAGGGTTAGGGTTTCGGTTCCGGTTCCAGTTAATACCGGTATTTTTATCGGTTTCAAAAACTGATTTAAAATGCTTACTTTTGATAATACTGTTTAAATTTTATTTTATTAAAATGTACATTGAACATTAAAGTTTTACAATTTATTATAATAATAAAATACAATTTATAATATTTTGTAATACAATATTACAAAAAAAAAGCAGGAATAATAATAATAATAATAAAACTGTAAATAGAATAAAAAAAAAAAACCGATGAAATGTAAAAGACAAAGACAGCAAATGTAAGTATGGCATCCTCTAAAATTATTTTATACATTTGATCATTTTTATTGATATATAAAAATTTCAGAACCATAAAAAACCTCGGTATTTCTCATTTCAAAAAAAGGGTTCGGGTTCCGGTTTCGGTTCTTTTAAAATGTTTAATAACGGTTCCGGTTTGGTTCGGGTTCCTAATATTTTAAGGGTTTTTAGGGTACGGAACCGGTTCTTTTCGGTTCGGTTCCAGTGCCTGGTTGGACGGACGGCGTCCGTTGATTGATGTCCGACGTCCGGATTACGGTGAAAATCTCAGTGCGGCCTCGTGTGGCGTATATATATATAGCGTTGCAAGGTAAACGTTTCGTACACGTCGCGTAGGACAAATACACGCGCACAGTGGACGTTTGCAAACATTTTTATTTCATTTGCTTGTGGGCCGGCGGACGTTTAAACCTGTTGACGGTGCACGTATCGTCTGGATGTATACTACAGTCGAGTTGAGCGATAAAAAAATGTACACTACTGTCCAATCGATTCCGGAAACTCAATTGCTGAAATTCGGAATCCGAAGGAAAATCGAGGATGAGGTACGTGTTCACCAATTCGTAATCAACTAAAAATCGACAAATTATCCTTCTCGTTTCGCCGACTCCAATGTAGACGACCACTACAGCATACACGGTAAAAGTGTTCTATGAAAAACCCGAAATCAATACGGTCATATTGTTTACGATTCGAGGGCTCGTAATGAAATGGTTCCGAATTCAGTTTTATTTTTATACTGTGTACATCTTCTTAACGTTTTTTTTTTTTTTTTTTAGATGTGGTTTGAAATTACATTTTTAGATCCTCCCCCCCCCCAATACAAAAATTTTAGAAAATGAAAATTTTTCCACGAATATATAATATAACGATTTACCGAGAAGATCGAATGTTGTAAACTAGTGACATATTCATGTATATTATACTTCATTTGTAAAATAATTAGTGTTGGTCTTTTCAACATTTTACAATATCGGCGCAAGTGTAATACTCGATGCGGGTAATTGACAGGTATAAAAAAAAAATATAGCCGCAAAAGTGTCGTCTGAATCCCTCAAATGACGTCCTTGGCCACAAGACGATTGTGGTATTATGAGATTACGACATACCGACGTATGTGTGCTCGAGAGCTTAATGTTTTCCCTCCGCGATAGTTTTTATATTTAGATGTGAAATACTAATACAATTATAAATGGACTTACGCGTCATACTGCAAACGAAATAAATAACAATCGTTTAAAATATTATACCAGAAACGACTGGAGTACGAAAATTTCGTACGTACGTCTTATCGTGCATATCATTTTGAGTTGACGTTACGTTATTATATATTTTACGTCTACGCGAACTTAAAGCCCTTTATAATTAAACGATGGAAAATATGCAAACAACCATTTTGACTTTTACCTCCGACTTTAGAAATGTGGCATATGAATAATTAACACGGCGTGCCCATGGGAAATATTGTGCCTTCACAGGATATATATATATATATATATATAAATCCACTTTTGTAATTTATGGCTCAGACAAGAATTCATATTATTTTATGGGTATCTCGAAATCGATTGCAGTTACTATCGCTTATCACTATATCTTTTGCATTACAGAATATATTATCCTACATGTATCTATATAATGATATATTATACTGTGATCGCGATAATATATAGGATACAGTCAATAAATCATCGTAAACCCGTACAATTCGAATTATATTTTTGATTTTGAGCGGTGCTAGGAATATTTTGTCTTTTGGTCCTACAATGACGAATATATTTATATTTCCTGTAAACGACTTTTTCATTATTAAACTCGGTCCAATGTCATCATATATTTCCATTTTTTTTTTAAATATATTTTCATTTAGTTAATGCTTAAAACAGACTTTTTTTTTAAAGCGTACATTTTAATAACTAAAATGTGGCTCAACATCAGGAAACGCGAATTGGTCTTAATATATTATGATGGTTATTTACTCATAATTCCAAAAATAATAAACCTAGACAATTTAAATCTTTCAATCTGGGTGCCAAATTATTTGGGGCGGCTATGAAAAAAGTTGATTATATTTTTACATCTTTTTTTGCTCATAAACATTTTTCCTGATATAATGATGAACGTAAAATAAAAACAAGTTCGGAATACACACTCAGTGAGCGTGCTCCATTTCCGGTTTCTAAACGTATTTCGAATAATAAACTATAATTCCATAAACATTTTTCAAAATATTTTAATGTATAGAAAATTAAAGCCAACAAAACAAACACAATTAAAAATATTGATATCGGTAACCATAGGTGGCATAACAAATTATTGTAAAGATAGATGGACGGATGTTAGAAAAATTATACTCTTTGACCATGCTAGATTTTAAGTTTTCCATTTCGAATGTCGAATAATCATTTGTAACTATATTTAAACTTATGTTTAGAAATCTAAACCCACGTCTCTGTCGAGGATGGTAGATAAAATTCAAAGTAGCCTGTGGTATCAAAGTAGGTATCGACATTGAATACCAATTTTGGGGTTCATAGTAGCCAACTATTGTTAAACAACATTTAAGAAAATTAGTTTCGCGCAAGCGCAATGCAACTATTATTTTCAAAAAGCATCCTCTTATTTTGACTATTAAGTAATTGTCATCTCATGAATTTAAATAATTCAATCAACATCTTCAAAACGAACAAATTATAGTTATTCATTATTATAATAGTGTGCCGGGAGAGGGTATTCAAACTGATATTGCTAACTTTAAATGTAGAAAGTCAATTTGACCACAAAAATCCGTCGATAACAGTATTTAAAACGGTTGTGAACATATGTATGCAATTACCATAAAGAACTATAAAATAATAGAAACTGTACAAATATTATAGTTGAGTGTTTCGTGATAATAATAATTACGCGATCATGATGGATTTTTTTGTGTACTTTTTTGTGTAACCCTTTGGTTCAAACACGAAAATGCGTGTTGTTCGCGTTTCTCATTCGTTCTATTTAGGCAATAATTAAAACCGAGTTAGCCTACATTAACGACAATAATATAGTATATTATATATAGTATGGTAAAGTGATATTATTCGCATGTCATATCAAAACGTATGTGCGTAACAATGGTACTTTTCATACAAATATATTAATAACAATGCAAGTATATTATATGGTACATACAGCCAGAGCTTTAAAAACATCAAAGGAAGGAAAATATAATATGTTTTAAGAAAATGTTTTTAGTTCATATACTTAAATCAGTGCCAAATGTTAATACAAAAGAGTCTAAGTATATTTTGAAATATAATATTAAAGAATATCAATTGTTATAATTTGTTACAATTTTTCAAAAAAAAAAAAATCACTATCAATTGTAATTAATTTTATGTACAGGTTTATAACGATAAATGCGTTATCATCATAACCCGTCCAGTTCATCAGTGCCCTTGGCGATCGTTACATTTTTTTAATTTTTAGGGGTTATTAAAATTGCGGAAGCACAGATATGTTGCCTATATAAATTCTTTTTTGAGATTATACTCCCGGTAAAATACTGATTACCCAATAATATCCATGATAATATAAAAGCCGCACATTGTAGGTATCACACATTATTCAATTAATATTTTTGAACCCCTGATGTGGTCAAACGTTTGACGTAAATGAGGACGCAGATGAATTGGACGGGTTATATAAAAGTTCTTTTCACTCTCAAAAATAATTTTGTACAATTTAAGACCTTTTTTTCTGTATCACCGAAAATTCTAACTCTGCCTTAAAATAACGGTGTATAATAATTAATTATTATACTTCGAGGCAGAGTGTGAATTTAAGGTAAAATTAATTGCAATTGAGAGTGATGTTTTTAAATATATTTCAAAATATACTTAAACCCTTTTGGATACAAATTGGATTTTGTAAAAAAAAAAAAGTTCAAGTGAATACTCTTTCATTCTAAACTATCAATAACTAATTTTCTTCATCATATTATACAATGGATAATGGATATATTATAAAATTCAATATTATAATCATATTCAACAAAATTACTTTTTATATAATACTCTAGCTTGTTATTTAAATACATTTTTACTTCGGGCTTTCTTTTATTATAATTTCTTGTTAATTATTTATCTATACTCAATTCAAACAACATTAATTTTTTAATATTATTTATTTTAACATGACTATAAACCGATCGTGACTAACAGAATTCCATGAATATTTCGAAAAAGAATGATTGGCTAGCTACTGTCATGATTATAGGTAAAAAAAAAAAAAGCCAGGTTTTAAAATATCTTAAGACACATGTGAGAACACTGTTGCGCCAATCAATTTTTACTACAGTTACACAAATTATCGGATATTTTATACGACTTATATTTTAAATTTACGTACCTATATATCTCTGAATAGAATTGTTTCATTGCATAACAGTTATATATTCATAGTGTAAATTTATATTTTATAATACGTGTATTATGTCGGTGAAAAAATACTGTGACGAAATCTGATGGGCACTTAAAAATAGAAAAAGCTCGATTTTCGCTCGAGTCCGGGAGCAATGCATTGTGGTTTTCACCGCCGGTATATATTTGACACGGAATACAGTAAATATTATATTTGGATTTTTCTAAAAAATATGCAAGAAAGCGGCTCAAAAGAACCGAGTTGACGTTATATTTATTCTACTAAATTATACGTTTTGGCACACAATATTGACATTAATATGGTAAAACGAAGTGTACACAATACATCGGAAAAAATGGGCGTTTCTGGATAATATTATGATTTTTATAATATTACACTGAAATACATTTCGATCGCAGTGTTGTACGTACGTATATTCTGTATTTTTCACTTATTTTCTAGACGTATGTGAATATAATATTTGTGTTTTTTTTTTTTTTTTTTTCAAAAATACTTGTCATAAACTATGCATTTATTTTAAATATATATCAAAATATACGAAATATATACACTATTTATATATATATATATATATAACTTGAGAATATTTAACATTTCCCTCGCTGTTTCGCGTTGACAGAATCTCGTTTTTATCATTCATTATTCAAGCACAACTTATTACGGTTAAGGTAAATAATATACTACACGGTCGTGACCATTAACGGCGGTTTCCGCTCTGTTCGAGATTAAATATTTTCTCTTGGCTGTTGTACACTGTACAGCCCCTGTTTTAAACATATACGTTGTGACATTATATATATATATATATATATATATATATATATAAACATTTTAACAAACAAAATATTACAATGCGTACTTGTACGCCGAACTTGAGAAAAACCACGTTTTTCGGAGCACAAACTACATTTAAAAAATGTCAAATTTTGACGATTCGTCGAACGATAATCCCATATCATTATATATATATATATTTATATGTATCACTACACACGCCGTCAATCAATATTGTCGTCAGTGTCGTATTTACGATGAGGGGGGAAGTGGTCCCGGGTTCTGTCCTCCTTAAAAGCGAAAAAAATCATCAAAATGTATCAATTCTTTTTTGGGACTTTTTTTTTAGGATTTTGCCGATAAACTATTAATTATGGTCGCCCGTCGTTAGATTGCAGTACCGAAACAATAAATTCTGTTTTGTTTTTTTATCTGAATTATAACGGCTAAAACCTTCTCCGATAAAAATTGAAAATACGCCACTGATTGTCATTGTATACAATAATATAATATTGTATAGAGTACGAGCGTGACCTGTTGCGTAATAAGTACATATCATGTGGGACTCGAGCAAAGCAAAATAATCTAAACTAATATTACTTTTTTATACGGTAAAAAGTCATTGATTTTACCACCAATTGCCTTTAATTCCTCCTACACCCTAATCTCACGAGTGAAAAGATAATAATAATAATGTATATGTAAGAGTTCTACAATAGTCCTAAAAATTGAAAATAATTTGTAAAAAAGAATTGTTTGTTAAAATTTGTTTTCGATTTTATTTACAAATTTAAACTATCATAGTTTATAATATATGTATATTGTATAAGTTTATAATACAAATATAAAGTACCATTAGGTACATAATATTTAATTCTATAAGAAATGTAATTTTCAAAAGATTCCCATGTTTCACTGCAACTATTGTAAAACTAAAAAAATATAGTTATGCAAAATTGTATCTATTTATTTATTTAAATTTTTGTCTGCAAATCCAACAAAAATTATAATAATAAATGAAAAATTTTAAATAAAAGTTACACTTTAATGTTATTTGATGTATAAATTGAATTCTGTGTTTAAAAAAAAAAGTATTTTAAATGTTCTAAAACCTATCATATAGAGTACTCAGATAAATATAATATTTTTCATTTAAATAAAAGCCTTATAAATAACCATATGTTGTAGAAACTAAAATATACAACTAAAACTCAGTAAAGTTTGAAATGCAATAAAAACTTTTTTTTTTATTTTTATTTATTTTTTTTTTTTTGAAATATTACAAAATAAATTAAACATTCAAATTGATATACGAAATATGTTCGCTAATTTCACAAATAATATTCAGGAATAATATATAATGTTAATACATATATAATAATAATAATAATATCGTTCTAGTAATGTTAAAATAATATTTATTGTAGTTTAACTTCGTAGCTGTAATTTACTTTAGAATCTAATAACTAATCGGAGAGCTCCAGTTACTCGGCGTTGTTGAATCAAACTCTCTCTTAGCTAATTTCATACACCTATCTGATAATAATCTCACAAACAACTCGTCAAAATACTTAACTTCTGTTTCATGACCAACGTTTCATCCGGTTTCCCACAGAGAGGTCATCTCAGTTCTATACTTTACGTATTGTTCGTCAATTCGATGAAGAAGACACCACGCCACGAAAAATAATCCGTAAAAACATAGTTTCGTACTTCAATTATTACATCGACTAGATAAATAAAATATAAATATGCGCAGATAAATAATTTTTACATGGATACAAAGCTCATGACATTAACTATATTTCGACAAAATAATTTTCGTTTAACGTTAAAATTGTATTTTTCATAAGCAATTTGATATTGTAAGTTTTTACATTTTTAAGGATTAATTATTACAGATTTAAAATATACTAACAAAAAAAAAAAAAAAGACCTCTGTCAAAAGTTAGAAAAAGTTTTCTTCCTTTATTTGGTGCCAATATTAATGATTTATGAACATTCTGAAAGCCATAAAACTCAAAGTACGAAGGTAAGTATAACGTGTTTTTTTTTTTAACAATTACCGCGGTTGTACAATAATAAAAGGTGGAACGAACACGGATATTTTTAAATTACTTTTAAAATAAATTAAAATATTTTTAATTTGTTGGATTTTCATTTATTTTTCAAATTTCATTAAAATTGCCTATATAAAACTCCTAAAAAATGGGTATGTGGCGCCCTCATAACAAATGGATTACTAAAAAAATTTCTTTTGATTGCTGGCGATAAAAAATATATTCAAAAATTATTGAAGATTACAGCTGTCTTATATTTCAGTTTGAATTTAATATCTTTACGTCTTGAGTAGAAAGTCATAGCAGTCGGCTCAATTTAGACAAATGCCATATCATGCATTTTCTAGGCAACGTACTTCCATATTCTACTCTTATTCTCTCAGTGGTATTCTTTTTTGGCGAGTTTTCTTTTATAAAGATCTTTGAGTTCATCATTCTACTTCTTTGATCTTTGGTCATCACATTAATGCTATGGTTAATGTATAATGTCTTAAAGCGAAAAAGTTTTATTAAACGTAATACAAAAATGTTTACTTCCGTTAATTGATTCCGTATATTTTAGGTACTTTCTTTACCTTAGTTCGGTCCACTCTGCATTGGAATATGGCATAACTATTTAAAATCCGTATTTTGGACAAAGTCAATTTAAGAACAGGCGGTGTAAAAATAGATTCTTCTCTTATGCGGCAAATATTCTTAACAAAAAAAAAAAAAAAAAAAACATCCACGCAACGATTTCCCATTAATTCGGTCCAACTCAAATATACATTTGCTCTCATTTCACCGTTCTGAACACGACCTTTTGAGTTAATAACATATATTCACTACAGCTCCTTGAATGTACCTAAAATTTTATTGAACATTATATTCCTTGTTCCTTCTTATCATTCTAAAAACCATACTCTTTTCTTTATTCCTACTCATTCGACCATAAAGATGCTTAACCGTCATATCCTTCATCATGATGATAAGGATTTGGTTTTAATGTGCTTAAATTGTATATAAGTTGTTGCTATCTTATTGTAGTACTGTAATACTTTATACGTCTATCTATTTACAAAATTGCAGTTTGGCGTTAATAAAATAAACAATTAAATTCTCGATCGAATCGATGACATTATTGTTTGTAATTTTTATTTGATAAAAAAAAAAAAAAATCAATTTTTTTCATCATATTACAGTCGATTTAATATATAAATGTATTACGGGTAAATATAATATATAATATGCGAAAACAACAAACGTTCGAACCACGTGACGTATACCTTATGAAAATAATTGAATCAACTACAATCGTCAGTAATTCAATGTACGATAATATTATTATAATTTAACTGGTTACGAGTGTGTGTTGTGTGATAATTTTAATGATTACACGTTGCCTAAAGAGCTGTATGGATTTAATAATAAATGAGAGTCTTCAAATAACTTTCCACAATTTCTTATACACAAAAAAAAAGTTTATACAGTTTAAAAAAAAAACTTAACCTTTCGGCTTCGTATTCAAAAGTATACATATAGAATTGTTACGTATACCGTAACTTGAGTACTTTTCCCTCCGGAAAATCATTATATTGACTGAACATTATTCAAGTGCTCGTTAAAGTGGTATATATTTGATCGATAGGATACTATAAGATAAACTAGGGAAGGGGAGGATGAAGTGAAATTAATTAACCCTAATTAATTTCCACCACCTTTGTATTCTTTGAGTCTATTTATAAGTATTTATTAAAAAACAATTTCAGAAAAAAAAAAAAAAATACATATTAAAATCAATTTATAACTCTAATCAATTAAAACTATATTGTTAAAGCCCTTATGGTAAAATCCCATCAGTATAACGAATATTTTACTCGTATTAGAACAAAAAATTACCTTCAACTTTAATAACCATACCAATGTGATAAAAACCCTTTTTCAGTTTGTAAATGATTTATTTTTATATTTTTGATAGTATATATTTTACATAGATATAAGATAAATACGATTCTATGTGATATGTGTATCTATGTGTAACACGTGAGTTTAATAATAATTATTGTGATATTGAAAAACGTGTAAGTTAATGAAAATAATACACTTTTTACTCAAATAAGTTATAAGCTCGCACAAAATATTTTTTTTTTATTATAGAATTATCGATAAAATAATAACTTGAATTAGTTAAAAATAAGTCAATTTGTATATAAAATTCATAGTAATTTTCTTCAAAATTATTATACATGGTAATAATATCCATTATTACTTTTTATAATTTTTATTATGAAATATAAATATTATAATTATTAAATACTGAATAAATATTATATACTGTTAAAATAATTATATTTATATAGAGGGTGTTTATAACACAGTCCACGTGTATTAAAATTTAAATCTAATGTAAATAATGCTTTTTTTATACTTGGATTTTCAATTAAATTTAAATTTTATTATTAAATTTAAAATGCATTTATAAAATAGTTACAATACATAAAATAAAGTTATAATTGAAACTAGTTATGTGAAATTAGTTAATTATAAAAAAATTAGCATTTTAATTTATTTCTAAAATTTTAACTATGTTAATTTGGCAACTTTTAGCGATCAGTCGTTTTTCATTTAGATGCAACTTCCTACTATTTAACTATATATTAATGAAAAGTGAATTAAAAAATGTAAACATGAGGACTACATGCCTCTTAAATCTCAGTTTTTGATTTTTGTATTTTTAATATCATCATATATAGGAAAATTGAAAAATAAAACGATTACGTATTTTATTATCAAATTTATGTATTTAAAAATCTGCTTATATATGTTTCTGTATTATGCCGTTTGGAATTCTCGATAGTTATAGTAAAACGTTGATACCTATAATGTTACATATTGAATTTATAAACTGTAATACTACGGGATGACAGTATAAGACATGATAGTTGTAATCAAAATGTTGTAATAAAAACACAAGATATCGTTTTTAATAACTATATAAAAGATAGACATAGTTTTCCTTCGTGTAAAATATATTGTTCTTATGTATATATCATTATGTTATAAGAGTGTATATTAGGGTAGTATGAGAGGAAGGATAAAGAGAGACGAAAGTAAAGTGGAGAAACTCACACAATTTTTGCTATAGGGATGATAAACAACTTCATCAATTGTGCGTGGTTTTCGAAGTAAAGAGAAAAATTGCGCGTTTCAACGTGAAGTGTTTTTTGTTTTTTTTTTTTTTTTTGTATATAACATTTCTGAAAAGAGTATTTTACCGTTTAAAGAGTAGATACCATTTTATTTTTAAAACTACAAGTGCTTTATAGTTTAGAGGCTCGCAGTGAAATATCAAAATATAAAAACTGCTTCGGTCATACAGACAAAAAGTTAAAAAAATAAAAATACATAATTATGAAGTTAAATTTTGATTATGTCAGATGCCAGTTTATTATTTAAAAAAAAAAATACAATGGTTGCTTATCTATCCAGGTTTAGGAGAAAATGAGGCCATTTCACGATGAAAATATCGAAGTATGAAAAATAAAGGAATAAAAATAAGAACAAAATATTATCTGTAAGTGAATTAAACATAACTGTGAATATTATTTACATTATAAATACAAGTGATATAAATATCGAATAAAAAATGTAATCATAGGTCAAAATAATAATGAAATGTATAATTTTAGTTTATATATAAGGATCATATAAGTTATAGTATATTCTAAATTTAAATTTCAAAAAAAAAAATGAAAGCATTTCGCTAGTTGGGTAAGATATTGGTGGTGGATATATTGAATATTTTGAAAGCAATGATAAATTATTTCTTTCGATAAAACGATTCTGAGCGATTATACTATTATTGTATATTATACTATTAGCATTTATACATACGTAATAAAAAATAAAACGTCAATTACCGAAGTAGTTCTATACCTACCGTAAATATTTGGTGTGCATTTCAAGTTTCTGGAATTTTAATTTTACAATATATAATAATTTTCGGTTTTTCCGATAATTGTAAAATATTATATTATATCATCCATATAGTCAATAACCATGATTATTTTATTAGTTATTTTCTTTATAAAAGGTACTATTATTGTTAAGATTTTGAAAACTGCTTAGAAAATTTAAAAAATTATCTGTGCAAAGTACGTACCAACTAGAACGAATTTCCCATCAAAAATGTCCATACCGAAAAACTATCGCTTTACTCTTTTTGCCCGAAAAGGTGAATGCATGCATAAAAATAAGGAAAAAATAATAGATACAGTTAAAATTACGTATACGTAAATATATATTTCAACGACTATGTTAACATATTCGGTTCTTATAATTTTAAACGAAATTTAACTGTAGACAAGACCATTATTTTGTTCATAATAATACATAAAAATGTTTGTTTATAATACTATACAAAGAAGCTGCAAGTGAGCTCCACAATGAATAGTCCAATTAGATATTGTATCAGTCGCTAAGTCTAAGATAATTAAAAAAAAAAAAAAAAACAATTAATACCTAATATAAAACATAAATACCTATAAACATTTATGAATAAACTGTATTTTTACCGGATGAATGTATTGAATAATTCATTTTTTTTTTTATTAATATTGTTCGAAACATTTCATCCCGTGTATTCCCGTTTATATTTTCTATGCTCACCAGTCGAACTTATGTTAAAAAAAAAAAAAAAAAAAATGTTGGAACTGTAGTTTGTTCGTATACAATTAAATTACGAAAATCGCATAAAGCACTAGCGATTAATGTATAAATAATATAAACACATCTGGGTTTGGACTGCGTTATTCTCATCGGGCTAAACGATATAGGAATAAGGAATAATTATGTAAATACAAAGAGATGACCCAAAGTACGTGAATATGTAAACGGCTTTTCAAATTCAAAACTTACCAAACAATGTTATTATACATTTTAGAACGTTCGTCAAAGGACACTGCGCTAAAATTTGGGAATGTAAACCGTTACTTTGTACAGTGTCCGTATACTATATGCTTGTTTAAAGGAATTTCAATTACGCCATGTATTTTTACATTTGTTCGATTGTCCGGAATAGTTTTGTTTTTTCATGAAAATTAAAACGTATTATCTTAATAATATCGTATTGGAACGGAATTAATTTATAACTATATAAAGCCATAGAACGAACGCAAATGATTTATTTTTTGCGAAAACACGTTGTTGGACCAAATTACGAAAAATAATAATTGGACCTCGAATACAAATCGATTATATTGAACTTTGTTTCCGATCGCCCAATAATTATTATTATTGTAGTCGATTGGCTACTAGCTGTTGCGATTACAACAATATTATTATTATTATTATTATTATTTTATTATTATTATACTTTCTCATTATATTGGGGTGCACAGAAATTCTCTGCCGGAGAGGTAAAATTTCTTAAATTCCAAAATCATTTAATTAAATATAAAATGTTTGGGATATTTAAAATGCCATGTTTGTTTTAATTACATATAAACACACTGATTTCAAGGACTTTATTTGATTACATTGACCATACGCATGCACATAATATGTAAGTACTTATATAGGTACATATAACTATTATGTAAAATTTAAAAAAAAACATCATCAACAAGATAATGTAAGTCTTAAACATATGTAATTATTTTTGGTAGATCGAAAAAGTTGTTGTAACTTAATTAAAAAAAAAAAAAAAATCTATCCCTAAAACTACAGATTTTTGTATTTAATTGTTTTATTGTTTTATTTAAAAAATTTTATAAATACTTTGTTATAGATACAGTCAAACTAATTATCGAAAATAATAGATAATAAAATGCTTTATATACCTATGTGCTAGAACATATTATACATATCGATTAATCGTCAAAACTATGAGTGCACACAACTGCGTCCAAACAGTAATTTTCGTTATTCTACAAAATACGTTGTTCACCCAAATTCCAAAACATTAGGTAGGTACCTAAGTGAAACGAAAATTTCAAAGTGGAAAATTTCGATCAATTTCACGGGCACTCACTCTCGAAAGCTGCACGCATGGTTTACCACGACTCTAGTATACTGTATTGTAGAAAAAAAGGTGGCTGAGAGAAAAAAATTAAAATTTATTACAAATCGCATTGATGCCGTCGCAGCTTGTAATAAGTGCCTAATCTAAACAGCAATATATATTTGTTTTTGAAAAAAATATTAAAAACATTTTAAAACTTTTTTTGTGGTTTCTACCTGAACATTGCAGGTGTGTCTTTTGGTAAGTTAGGTTAAATTTTATTAAATAAAAGCAAAATATCATTGTGAGATTATACTTTGGAAAAAGAAAGTACAAATTACAATTTAATATCGTCCTTATGAATTCGTTAGGGTGTATACGGTATGCAGTGTCAAATTATGTTTTATTTATCTTTGCTTCATTTTATTTATTTATTTTATTTTTATTTTTTTGATATTGTTGGTAACAACTACCAAAAATAAAATATTCAACCGGTATAAAGTTTAAAAGTGAATTAAACCAAACGAATATATTATTATAATCATAATAATATATAAGAATGAAGCGATTTTAAGTCGGCACGACTTGTCGTAAGTTTTAAAAGTTATAGAAAAAAATACACGGATTTAATTCAGTATACATTTCATAATATTGTTTTCAGAAATACAAAAATATGGTGTACCCATATAGTTTAATTTGGTTTCATTATTTTGGAGACATTTATTTTAATTATTTTAATTAGATATATTAGGAAAATTGGTAACCAAATACTTAATATTTAAAAAAGTAAAATAAAAAAAATATATATTTGAATAAATTTAAAAAATCTCGAGATTTAAATTCTAAATGTTAATTGAAAAATAAAACTTTTTTCAACTTATTTAAGTTAATATTTTTTACGGTGTTAATTTAACTTAATTAGTTAAATTTTTTTTTTTAGTTATCTTTTAACAGAAGGATTTTGAACTAACTGAACTTAACGTAACTAAGTTTATTATTTCCATTAACTTGTCCACCTTTGTTTATTTCATCTCTAATAGAAGAGAGAACAAAAAATGGATTTTTAAAATTCTCGATAACGCCCACAAATTCAAAACTTTCGGTTAATGTAATTTTAATGTTGGGAAAACAAAATTACACCGTAAACGTGATATCCATTTTCATATTAGTCAACATAATATTGTGTGGTCCTGTTTGTTTTTTCTCATATATTTTATTTAAATATTTGTGTATTCACATATACGAATAATATTGTTAAAAATGTACGCTATAAACGGCGTGTCCCGATAAAAAAAAAAAAAAAAAAAACTGAAAAAAATATATAATAATACAATGTGTATTTACTATTATTAAATGGTTGTCCTTGGTAACATATTTAAATTTTGAAAATATTAAATAAGTATTCCATATAGTTGTATATCTGTCACATCATATAAGAATATTTAATAAATAACAAACATTATTAAACCGAGTATAATATATACATTTATGTTTACAACGGTCGTATCGTTTAATTTTTTATTACGTTGTACAATTTTATTGGTGCGTATTTTGTAAAATTGTTTAAACATTGTTATCAAAATCATTCCGGTCTTAGAATACAAAATATTATTCATTAGGATTAATACATGATGCGGATAGACTTGACATCGTGTAATAATTTAATCAAAATCCTAAATAGATTTATTTACCGGGACTAAATAAAAATCATTTTATCTTGAAATGATAACGGTTTTTGTATACAATGGTATAGTACTATTGAATACAGGATCGTTTTTAGGATAATTTAAGACCCCGAGAAAAACAATGAATGAAATCACAATAGAATAATATACTATAAAAAGGATAATGTTTTACTAAAAAAAATATTAAAGTGCTTTAAAAAAAATCTCAACAATATTAAATTTTTAGCACCTTTTTACACTAGCTTGAGATTTAATAAAAATCAAGTTTGCAAGGAATTTATCCTCACTCATCCTGAATATATTAATGTTATGATAAATCTACAGTGTTACGTGTACCTATAGTCGGTAGGTACGATAATACTTGCATATTTTCGAATGACCACATTAAGGCATTCCGTTGGACATAAAAAACAACGAAAAATGGTGTAGGTTAAATTGCGAGAACCGTATAATAATAGTATAATACGAAATATGTTGTCGCAAGAACACGAAGAAAATATCAAAAGGTGTGTAATAATGAAAAATGCAAAACCATCACAAGTATATAGTGTATAGGTACTATACCTACTAAAGACAAAGACTGTTTTACATTAATATGAATATAAACCTATCTTAAATTAAATTTATCACTTTAAGTAAAAATAATTTATAGTTGATGACACTTTGGGATGTTATTCGGAAAAGCGTTTTTAAAATTAAATAGGCAATATTATTTACGATAAGGTAGAATAGTTTTATTTTATTTATTAATAGATATGAAAATCTTGTTTTAGTCTAAAATGTGTGTTTTAAAAATACTAATTAAAATGTAAATTAAAGAAAAAAATTCGATTGTTCGATTGAAAATAGATTTAAAAACCTATGGATATCCCCTCCCTAAAAAAAAATTGTTGTTTAGTGAATTCATTTAAAATTTAAGTGATTAAATGATTTAAATGAAATATTTATACAAAACATTTGTAATGTATTTAAATTTTTTTTTTATCTGCATATTTATTAACGACCTTAATAAATATTTATATAATATTTACTTAAACATACCTACTATTTTTTTTAAGGGGGTGGGATTAATTTAATTTGTTGTAGATGGATAATTGAAAAATAAAGTAGAAAAAGGAAGTTTAAAAATAAAAGTATAGGAATTAATTTACACCGATGAATCATATTCATTGATCTATAGAAATATATGCATATTGCATTAAATGCATGCCAATTAGATGAAATATAAGTTCTATTGATTAGAAAAAAAAACAATAGAGAGACAATAACTCAATAAAAAGATAAATTATAATTAATAAGAGATACTAATTAATCATTATAATGTCATATATGTTTCAATATTTCATATTAATATAAAATATTTATAAAATAGGGTAAAATAGGTATTTTTTTTTTACAGTGTCCAGACGAAAAGGGATTAAAACAAGTATAAATTTACGAGTATATAGTTATAAAATATATGATCGTAACTATTCTACCATTAAATTTTCATACAGATATAGACTTGGAGAGGAAATAATCGTTCGCCGACTGCTGACTGAACCATGTGTGCGTATTACGGGAAATAATACGTATCCTTTGCATAAAATTCTTTTTGCATTCAATGTGGTCCCGAAATGACCGAATAGGTTCTCAGTTTTCATTCCCGAATAATATGATTGACTATTCTACATATTCCATGTAGACAGTATAATATTGGGTAAGGAATAATATTTTATTTAGCTGATATGTTGATCGATTTGTACGATTTAAAATAATATATAAAAGTTAATATTTTAATCCTATTTCAAAAGTCATTATTGGACGGATATAAAACTAAAACGTTTTAATTGAAATATATTCAATAAAAATGTTCAGTTAAGTGTCAATACACACGTCTTTTCGATTTGGTTTAAATTTTTTTTTCGTGAATGGGGGATGATTTGAGGTTCAAAAAAATTATGCTGAACTCTAGTAAAACTGTCCTATTTCTTCAATTTTCACTTATGACATACTTATATCTCGGTATATATTCATGTGTACCTAAAGATATATATTTTTATAAAACGATATACAAGAATATTTTTAATCACGCTTAGATAGATACTTAAGTGTACACAGCATACCTGTATAAAATATATTAAAATAATTATAAATATTCTTGTATATCGTTTCATATGATATTATATGATCTCCTTTAGGTAGTTGTATACCTCGACATTTGTCACCTTCGAATATCCTCAATGTTTTATTTCATTATCCCTATTCATTTTTTTTTTTTTTAAACGCATGTTACAATATTGAAACAGTATGTCGTGAGCGACTATAATATCTGAATAGATCATACATTGAAATATAATAATAGATATTTCAAACTGATATCATATCGTATAATAATTATTGTGTTATTTTTATTATTTTTATAAGTATTTTATGTTTATTTTCTTTTTTTGATTATAAGTATATATATAGGTACTTCGCATGTACTGTATAGGGTCTGACGGAGATATCCGCAATCAATAATAATATTATAAAATAAAAGCAGTTTCCTCTTGTTTTAAAATATAATAGGTTCCTAATAAAATATATTTCAATATAATTGATAAATACATGTTTAAAATAACTTGTATATTGGTAATTCAAAACATTGTGTATACACTATTATAATTTATTATAGATCCTTTGATCTATTGCAGATTTTCAACCGTGAGTAACATCAAAAACGTATACAATATTACAAAATTTAATACACTTTATATAAAATACACAATCATCCGTGAAATTCATCTTTGGCTGTCAATAATAAAATAATTATTTCGTGTTTTGCCGGTGTGTATAGTCATCCATTTATTGAAACATAAAACGAACTATCGAACGAGTAGTATGAATATATTTTAATAGAATAAAAAACTAATTAAAAGAAAGCTCGATCTTGAGTATTATACGAGTACTAAGCTTACGAGTTGAACATTACATGTAAATTCAGTGTTTAATATTTGTTACAAATGGGTTTGAAGTCGAAAATAAATACATTTTTAAAACGCGTTCATAGGTTTTAATAAAAATTAATTAAAAAAAAAAAAATAATAATTATCGATTTTTTTGCCAAAATCAAGTAAACATTTTCTACAACGTATATATTTAACCAGGTATGGAAAAAATATAAACTCTATCCAAAATACATTTAATTTTGAAAAAAAAATTTTTATTCATTTCAAATATTTTTTACACGGTGAATGTTGATCAGTTATTAGTATATTAAATTAATAATTTATTTATCTGCTAAGTGAAAATATATATTAGATACTGTGTATTTTAATTAATATATATATATCAAAAGTCAATATATCTAATGATATTTAGGGTTACTTAATCAACCTTACAGTTCTAAGTAGTAATAGTAATAAGTGTCGATTAAAATGTAATGTTTACTACTATTCGTTCATTTTCGAGGAGTTTTTCTGAAACTGAATATAACCAATGGAGTAAATACAAATGTAATAATAATGAAATAATAACAGCGTTTATCTACTTGAGAATGTAGATGTTATGCCTACTCACAATTGATTTTGTAGTAGTATAAAATATAGTAACATAATTTATCATAATACGAGTAAAAGTAAAATATAATTTTAATTAGGTACTATACTTTTCTTTTTCCCCAGCTCAAAATTGAAATAAAAATATCATCTCAGAAAGCGAATATAATATATATATATATTAAATATAATATTATAATACCTTATGATTCGCTTTGTAGGAATGGAAAAGTAAAAAAAAAAAAAACTCAAAATGAATCATTAAGTACATACTGTATAACGTATATTATTTTCATAATATTATGGTAAGTGAACTACGTAAGAAGAAATAAATCGCTTAACGGTTTGTAGATTTGTATAAATAAAGCTCGTTTAAAAAACTTTATATACTCGTATACGAAATACGATGGTCATAAAAAAATAATAAGCATGGAGGATAATATGAGTAGCATATTAATAATTCTTGATAGTATTTAAAAATAAAATATAGTCGGTGTCGGTGGGTATATTTACCTACTTACATTATGGTTGTATTATTCTTTAGTAATTTTAATGGTACATATTTATGATGTCATATACACAAAATAATATTAATTTATTTTATTTTATTATACAGGGTAGTTTTTTTTTTTTATCGCGGGTAAGGTTATATCCTAAGGATTATAAATTATATTTGTGAAATATTTTTCTGAATGTTATTTGTATAGGTACGTACTCTAATGTATATTTTTTCATATTTTAACATTATTTCTCTTCGTGCCTTATTTGGTAAGACTATATCAATTTCGGATTTTCAAATGGTATCCAAAGATTAAATTACACATTTTTTAAAAATATTTTTATGAGAATGCATACGTTTGGATTTTTAAATCCGATGAATATTACTTGAGTAAGATGTATTCGAATTAAAGACGTTGCGGAGTGGAGAAGTACTATAATAGCACGTAATAGTTGTAGACAATGACGTATACTACAATAGTACACTTGTCCATTCCGCCACGGCTAACATTTGAATGTTTATTACTCGAGTAATATTTATTGGAATAAAAAAAATCAAAACGTATCAATTTTCATAAAAATATATTACTAAATAATTTATAATTAATAATTTAAATCATAGGTTGCCATTTGAAAATAGAAAGTTGACATAGTTTTAACAAACAAAAGAGGGTGATAAAAAATTAAGAGTATAGATCATTTGCTCCCTTCCAAAAAAAAAAAAATAAAATAAGAATAAGAATAGGTAGGTATATATATTATTAAAAGTTTATAATAAACAAATAATTGAAATAATAGGTACGATTTTTATATATAGGTAAAATATTTGGAAAAAATAAATTATAATAACCATAAAATGGTAATGTAAAAAATGTATTAAAAAAATAAGATTAATTTATTGTTTTTTGCATAATACTTACATAATTTTATCTTTATGGGTAATATTTTAGTTACCTAATAATTTTACAGAGTTGAGATCTCTTATCGTCTAATTTTATTTTTATTATTACAAAATTAATATATATATATATATTTTTTTTAGAAATTAATGATTTAAAATGTAAATGATAGATACAGTTTGTGTAACGTGGTAACTGAAACGGTTGATGTGTGTTAAATTTTAATTTTAACTTAGAAATTATTTGGAGGTTAGGGAAAACGTCGGCCTAATTTTTTTAACAGGCGGCAATGGTCCACCCTACCGTTTAAATACCGGTCAATAAAGTCACATGTTGGGGGGGGGGAAGGGAAACTTTCGGTTTACCGGTTTGTTTTCACCCAAAATCATTTATACTTCCCGAGATATAGCCCATGCTAAAAAATAATCACGCCGTATCAACAGTGTGTGGTAAAAAGATATCCTTAATTTTATAGGTGAACACAAAAAATACATGAGAAATCAAAAATTCGTTTTCGTTGGACCAACGGACATAATAATATAATGTCGTTTCGTTTTCGGCCGATTATAATATAGTAATAATAGCACGTTGTTCTCCATTGCCAATACTCATTTTCAGAGATTCACTGAAACGCCACATAAGGTTATGTACTTTTTATTTTTGGGAGTAGTACCTCCTCAATGCCAGTGTTCCCAAACAGCCTAGTGATTTATTTCTATAATCTACTGAAGTTAAAACTATATAATGCGTGTACTCTGGTCTTGTAAGAACAAATTTTGAATAATTTGCATATGTTATTTTCGATATTATAACTCTCAAAACGAGGGAGAACAATTTTGCCACATCCTGCACAAGTCAGGAGCGTAAGAAATATATTATTTAGTACTTTCTACAGGAAGTTTGGCTTATCGTGTCTTACGCTACAGCGGGTGGCCGACGAGACACATGTTACTAATAATCCTGCCTATCCGGCCGTCTACTAGCAGTCGGGTATATAGCAATAACGTAGTGTATAGTGTGGTTTGATTTCGGTGTCCATTCTCAGGATGTTATTATAGCTTTCGCCAGGGCTCAAAAGTAAATTAAAAAAAAATAAATCACCAATATTTTTTTATTATTATTATTATTTATTTTTTTTTTTGCTCTAAGGTCTACACAGTGATTTTCGTAAACGTACATCACGTCAATCCAGTGATCAAGTTGTTCTTCAACAACTCTTATTCAAAGCATATTACTTTTCACACTGAAAAAAATTAATTACATTTAACAAACATAAAAATAAACATGATATTTAAAAACACAGTCGCATTTAATTAATGGTATAGTCATTAACTTTCTGTTTATATCACCAGAAGTTCGAAATGTATTGTTTAGATAGTCAATTGGACAATACCAATTATAAATATTATATAACTTTTATACTGGATATTAACTGTTTTTTTTTTAAAAATTTTAAATCATAATAATATTAATAGTTGATATGACAAAAACTTATTGATTGTGAAATCAAATTTTACAATAATAAAATTAAATATATACAAATAATAAAAATTTTAAATAATCTCGTGTTATGTTGTTCCTGGTCTTCATAATCCTGTCCGTGGGCCTCCACTCAAACCTTGGTTGACTATGAACAGATCACTATTTTTTTTTCCATTTCATCAATATATTCATAAATTACAAATATGTACTTCGAGCTGTGTGATTTAAATTACGTTCATGATTTGCAATGTATTTGAAACTATGGCTAAACATAATTAACTAATCAATTGTTAAAACAAATTAATTCTTATTCACTTAATATAAGTATATAACACATTAAAATAATTCATAAATCATAATCTGTAAACATATTCAAATTAAACCACCCATTTGTCATACAATACTGATAATTATAATATACTATATCAAAATTTAGACATTATGTAATACTGATATATTTTGCATATATCAATACGGTACAGAGATATAAAATCAATAGATTGGTAATGTTTTTAGATATTTATATATAAAATGTTGTCTATATTTGTGTGCTTATTTGTAAACGTAAATATAAAAGAAATATATAACTTAATTTACAAATTATTTATTCCATCCTGTAGTCATCTTGTATCGGATAATCTGTGAGAATATATTTATTTTATATTATATATTGTGGAGTTGACATAGTTTTAGTGTTCGCCAGATGTGTCATTGGCGAGCCCGTAAAGTTATCATGATAACCATACTCGTGGTGGTAAATTTTTTTATACCAAATTTCGGGTTAATTGTTTTACATAAATTCTGACTTGAGGACGTGTAAACATGGTTGCAGTCTCAGGTCATTTTAGCGCCTGGGTACCTAAACGTAATTGCTGCATTTAAAATTCAAATATAATGGAATATAATTTATTTACTTTTCCATGCTCTCGTCAGAATATCCCATTGTAATTTGTCAAATCTTTTCTACTTAACGGTGCCTTTCGCTGAAAGTTTGGTGCCCGAATTATTTGTTACTATTGTAAATTGTACTTAAATAAATTGAATATTATTTTAGAACTAACATAATATGTATGTAAATCAGACACTATATATTGGACTCATATGAATAGTCGATTGGGAGGGGCGTTGAGTATGGGTTCCCCTTTCTATTGAAGTAACGACTTAAAACTAGTTAGCTTTCACATATGGAAACAAATCTAGTTGGGTCACAACTCGAATTTCTCAAAATATTTACTTATTACTTACCAGCTTCATATGAGTATTTACAATACATACATCGCTTGCGATGCTAGCGATGTATGAATTGGTTTTACAATGATGGGTGTTTATTAAAAAATCCTTTTTCAATAATAATATATAAACTTTTTTGGGCAGAAGGAGTAAAGTAAAAGTTTTCTGGTATAAAGGTTTTCGATAGGAGATTTCTTGTACTATATAGAGGTCATTTTTTGATTGTCTAAGTAGTTTTCGAAAGCGTTATGAAAAACTATCTATTAATCAAAAGTTAAATTTAATTTGGAAAATAATAAATAAACAAGTTGTGGTTATGGGTTATAATATTTGATGTGATAAATAGGGCCCCGATATTGATGCTCTAAAAATCTATAACAATGCATTTATAATAGGTATAGAAAACACAAAAATTCCTTTAAAAATTCAATTAATAATATAAAAACATAAAAAAAACTGTATTAGTTTAATATATATTAGTTATATGCAGTATATTTATACAAGGTATCTTATATTTCTTATTTGCCGTTTTTTTCGGAGTTTTTACGGTGTAATGTAGATTTCTAAAACTAAAATGTATTCACAAATGTTAAATTATAAGGTAAAAAATATATATTACGTAAAGTAATAATAATTTATTGTAGGTACCCTCACTGCTGGTGATTTTTTGTCGATTATTGAAAAATAATTTAAAAATGACCTTAAAATATCAAAATTCCCAAAAAATAATAAAGCAAAATAATTCTAAAATTTCAAGGGCCCTAGAAATTAATAATATTTATAACTAATTAAGAATAATAATAAATTATTATTAATTGGAAAACTAAAATAGCATATTTAATGAAAATCGATTTTAGGTATTCAATTTATTATATTATAATATACCCGAAATCAGAATATATTATATACTTTTATTTTGCGTATACGTATTTCAACAACCAAGTTATCATCGGTCCGTTTCGGTTAGTTTTTGGTACGAGCTGAAGATGACAACTTAGTTGCTGAAATACGTATACGCAAAATAAAAGTGTATAATATTGTGACTTAATATATAATACAATAATATTATAAATAGTCACAAGTACTCGTTATATATATTAATTAAATTAAATATTTAACTGTTATTCTATTATTATTTGCAAGATAGTATAGTATTCAATTTTTAATATTATATCAGACGTTTAAGATTGTCAAAAATTTGCAGGGTATATTATCTAAGCCGTTCTTATATATATATATATATCAAAGAAGAATTTTTTTTCTTTCTAAAAATATTCCTTCGAAAATCTGCTCAACACAAAGTTCGCGTATTCCTCGGGAACCTGTTCCAGAGTGAAGGCTTCGAAACCTACAAACAGGTTCATCGTGGGATTCATGATGGAACCAGCACTCAAAACAGAAGAGTGGATATTATCGTTCTAGATGGAAGAAGAGGCAGAGGTGTTATTCTGGATATGATGGGAAACAAACGACGACAGGCAAGATATTCGTATCAGTCGACCAGGGAAAAATAAAGTCAATCTACACTCCATACCAAGCTTAATAATTCAACGGTGATAAGTCACCGGTTTGGGGCGCCAGAGGAACGGGATTCGTCGCCGCTAGTCTGTTCAAACTTCAAAGCGAATGATTGATCTAACGGTCGACGAGCTGAGGGCGACATGTGTCTTCTAGTCATGATGGACACGTTATATATATTATATTAATTTTCACATATTATATTCTACGTAAATGTTTTAACATTTCCTATTGTTAATCGCCTATCTGTCGAATCGTGTATTCGTTTATTCACCGTTAGTTTTTTTTTTTTTTTTCAGAAATATCTACACGTATAGGCAATGCTGGGCAAGTTAATGATTTTTTTTTAACTCAATTAATTTTAAGTTAATAGAAAAAATAATAAAAGTTTAAAGTCAATAGTTATTTTTATTCTTAACGATTAAGTTAAGTTAAGATAAAAAAAAAAAAAACTTATTAACTTAAGTTAAGTTAATTTATTTTCGTATGGGTCAATATAACATTGGAGATATACAGTATCCATTATTTTTTTTGAAAATACTATTATTGTTAACTTTAAGAATTTTAAAATTTTTAATAACCATTAATATAATTAATATTTATTAAACCATTCTGACAATAGACACAATATGAAATCAAAATGTATCAATTATTTCAAAATTAAATTAACTGAGATTTAATTAAAAGTAACTTGTTAATTAAAAGTTAATATAGCAAAATATAAGTTAAGTTAATAAGTTAAGTTAACAAAAATTAAATATAAAAGGTTAAGTTAAAAGTTAAAATTAACTTATCTTTTAACTTAACTATTAACTTATTAACTTGTTTATGCCCAGCATTACTTATAGGTATGGCTTTTTTTCCGTATTATTATTTTCTTCACTGTCGAAAATTTGTTCTACGCTATGTACGTACCTTGTACTGATTGAGTATGCTATGTCATATAATGACACATTTTGAGCGGCCAGCTTGATTTTTTTCAAAAAATAAAAAGTCGCTTCTCTCTCTATAGAGAAGGAAATAAAATTAAAATATTGATTTTATACAACACAGGATTATGTATAAATTATCTACTCGTATAAGCTTTAGACAGAGTACAATTTTAAATTAATTTTTAGTTTTCAACATAATATGGATTTCTCTGAAAGATTAATGTAGAAATATATTAAAAAAAAAAAAAAAATTAGAATCTCAAAGTTTACTAACACGTGAAAATATTTAATTAATTAAATTATTACTAATTATCAACAATAAAAAGTGTTTATATACATACCATCAAAATAATCTTTACAAATATATAATAACTTGTATAATCGTACAAAATTACGAGACCATTAAAGTATATAAACTAAGAAAAAAATAATGAATAAATATAAACATTTATGAAAAAAAAGTGACGCCTATGTGGCGTTTAATGTTACCGAAAAGAGATGAACGGTGGGATTAAGTAAAAAAATATATATTTCTGCCAGAATATAGGGTCGGCAACACATAGATTCAGTTGGGTATTCTAAAGGTTTATTTTTTATACTGTGTAAAAATCTAATGCATTGTATGTGTTTCCCTTTTTATAGGACCGTTACTATTGTGGAAGAGATTGACGACAGCCGATTATGCATTCATCAAACACGATTTACCCGGTCGAAATTAACATAAAAACGAACCGGAATATGTGGTAAATAATATATTATATGATCTTGTGAAAGTAATAAGTATATAACGAATTGTAAGTTTGGTAAAAGCTTTCATTTTTCGATTAAAAAAAAATAAAAAAGCCTGTCAAATTTTCAAGTTATTTCAAATCGGATTAAGCGATATGATATAATACTACATGTATTGTGCAAATGCGATTTTTAAAATAGTATAGGTATAATGACTCTAAAGTCCTGCCCTCAAAAAAAAAAAAATATATATTTCATGTTAAATTATGCCTTCTCAATTTTTTCAATATTTCCAACAAAAAAGATTCTTCACAGATAATTTTCCAATGAAAAAATAATTTTTTGTTTTATTTTTAAAATAATTACCATCTCATAATAATATAATTTTAATTTAATAGTTCAAATAAAATAAATATTTTCAGTATATAATATTTATTTTATAAAAAATCAATTTATACTTAATGACTATTTATATCAATATTTATAATTATACTTGAGTTTCTTATATTTTTTCAAAAAGCGAAAAGTTTTTTTGTATTTTTATTAAATTGCGAACTTATATTTGTTGGAATATGGGAGAGGAGAATCATGAATTATTGTACTATATGTATGAAATTGAAAAATGAATTTTTAGAAATAGTGACGCCTAACCATAATTGTACTCATAAGACGTTGTAATTATGCATATTTTATTACCATGTTAAGTTATATTAATCATGTTCAGTTTTTTTTTAGAAGTAGCTAATAAAAAGTGTGAAAAACTATAACATTTATTCCTTTCGTTATCGTATCAAATATCAAAGAAAACTTAGATTGTCAAAAGTTTTAAATATAATTAATAAACTTTAATATAATTATAAAAAAAAAATGATATAACAATGTTAGAGATTTCCTTTGTGTATCATTTAAGAGAATACGTACATTCTAAGCGTCAATATAATTTGTATATCTCGTAATTTTAATAATTTAAATTAGAATTTTAAATGAGAAAAGTTTATGGTGAATGGTGACTGGTGACTAAAATAATAAAATTTATATTGGCTTTGATGTTTGCATTCTGAGATTTAGGACGAAGATTTTTTAACGAATACCTACTTACCTTTCTTATAGCGAAAATTCCCGGAATTTAGGTTTTTGATCTATAAACAACTTTATGCATCAATGGTAATAAAACCATTTATTTCAAATAAGAGTTCTCGTTTTTGTTTGTGGGTTATTGTACATAATATAGAGTATTTTGTATATTTAAAGTTTTTTTTTTTAAAAAGAGAGAAAATATATATTAAATTTATAATATAGGATAAGAATATAATGTAATTATTTAATAGTAGGTACTTATCATATTTTTATGTAATTTTAGGGAAGAATTTCAAAATTGAATTTCAAAATCATTTTTATTATGGAGATACATTCACTGTTTATAAATTATATTCTAAAAGTACTACAGATTATATCAATATGTGTAACATATATTTGGCGTATCCATTTACCTAAAAGTTAATATAGTAAATTTACATACAACGAAGAATTCAAATTGTGCCGTTTAGGTTAAACTTAATGTATCAAATTTAAATTATCAAAATCAACTAGAGAAATATTATTGAAGCCCTTTTGTATACAATACGCATTAATATATTTATAGTAGGGATGGGCAACTCAAAGTAACTAGAGGGCAAAATTTTGAAACTTAAAATGATTGCGGGCAAGATGTAAAGTTGTACTTTTTATTACTATATGAAACAAATTCATTAATATATATTTTATGCAGGGACATCCCGAGGGGGTGTCTCATCCCCCCCCCCTTTGGAAAGCAGTAGGCAAAATTAAGTTCGGTTGCCATAAATTATTAGGATTGTAGTCGGAAAGCCGGCAATTGAAAAAAAAAATTGATTTTAACTGTTTTTATATCTATGATAAGAACTAATATCCAAGTTTAATATATGTTTTATTATTGAAAATTTTCCCAAGATACAATTTACCTAGATACTTTTACTATACTTGAAGTAAATAGTAGTCAAATTTTCGATGGTTAAAATGTCAAAAGATAGCCCGGGCCTTATAAAAAAAGAATGGCGGGCTGAGTGTGTCCCGCGGGCCGCCAGTTGCCCATCCCTGATCTATAGCATAGAAGCGAGAGCTTTTATAGTTTTTGACATTTTTCATAACCTATTTTTCATACGATATTATTATTACAAAAAGCATCGATAAATCCTTGTAAATATACCTTTCATAAAATTTGGTAATTGCTATGTTTCAACTGTAAATTTAACCTGAACGCTACAAAACACAACACATATTTTAAATAGCGTAGATTTAAACTATGGCAGCAAAATATGCTGTGGGAGTTTAGTGCCCTCTTAAATATCAATATTATGTAAACCGTTTGTACTTTACGAACGGTACTGCAATCGTTATGAAGGTATTAGGTCGTACAAATGGAGCGAGTTTAATGGTTCAAATCCTCCCCAGCACCAGACAGTTTTCCGTAATCGAAATGCATTTGTTCTATGAAATATTATATAAAATCGTTATCAATATTGTTGAATATTAAAATATGGCCTATACGATGTATTCAATTGTTGACTTTATTCTTTGCATTAAATCATTTTTATCTTATTATTTAGGTATTTATTTTTATTTATCAGAACATTCCGATGTCCAACTTTATTTATATGTATATGTACACGTCTCAGCTTATCATAAATTATTTACTACAAATAATATTTAACATCCGAGTATAAAACAAAACATTATTGTACACCAAAGCACATTATCATGTTATTTTTTTTTTTTTAACTTATACGCGTTATAAAAATCCGAATTACCTATGCAAGAGAATAATAACAAAATATTGGACAAATATAAATAAAATACATGTGTTCAAGTGGCGTGACATTTTAACGAATGGAGTGGAGTGTAACCAAATATTTTGATTATTCTCTGTAAAGTATACGTAGATAAATAATATCAGCATTTAACGTGCAGTTGTGTTAGTATAAGCCATCGTAATGTAGGCGAACAGCTTAGAATTTTATTTAGGCAAGTAATCAAAATTAACGATAAAAAAAAAAACAGTAGGTACACATTGACCCGTTATTATTCCAGAAAATGTCGTACATTCCGTTTATGGATTTATTTTTATTATGCTAGTCTCTAATACTGACAAACCGGTAAATGTGTAATTAATTATAAAAATATATTTACTTGATATTGTAGATAGGTCGATATTTATTTTTTGATAATTATATTATAAATGCAGTATACCACTTTATTAAATTATAATATATCTAATTTTATAATGATTTTTAACACAATTAAGTTAATTTGATAAAAATAAGGAAGAAAATGTTTGCCATTATTATGGATAATAGTTAATTAAATTTAATATCAACCGAGTTAAGTTAAGAGATACATTTAAATAATATACTACATACTTACTCAAGGAGAATTACATTTTTAAAACAAAATTATTGCAACGATTATATGACGGAGAAAAAAATAATCTATAAAAGCACTAAAGTTTACGGTGTATAAATACTATAGTATAAACCAGGGGTCGGCAACCCGCGGCCCGCAAAGCAATTTTTTATTTTAAGATGTTGAATTTCCGTGTTTTATTTTTGTTCAATAATATTTTTCATATAATTTAGTACTATGGCTTAATAAATAAAATCTAATCTAATCATTTATATCAGTCAGTATATATCTAATCAGATTTATAGTAGGTATAATCTATAAAAATATTATTATTATCTGGTCGGAGTCGAAGATAACGATGACTGCACTAATGTTAACTGCACTAAACTTTGCGTCGTAGCGATTAATATAGCCCGTGATCCTTGCCGTAAGTGTGACTGTGTGCGTTCGTATTTTTGCAATAGTTTCATTTTAATAGTGAGTTCAAACATAATATGGTTATTAAAAGAAGAAAAATTTGTGATAAACATCGTTTAATCAATGATTCTTGGGTTGATTTATACTTTTTCGTCAAAAACAAAGGTAAAACATTATGTTTAATATGTCAAAAAACAGTAGAAAAATTCATTTGTAATGAAAGAATACAATATAAAACGGGATTATGATAATGAAAGTAAATCAACTTTTAAAAATATCATTTGTGATTTAAGTAACTTAAATCTTTATTAAATAGTCAATAAAATATTTTTAAAAAGCATATTAATCAAAATAAATTAGTAGTACAGGCTAGTTATATATAATTTCACAAATGATGTCCAAAAATAATCGTCCTTTCACTAATGCTGAATTCAATAAAAAATGTATGCTTGCTATTGTTGACGAATTCTTCCCAGATAAAAAAAAAGACTTTGAAGACATTTCTAGTCTTTCTGATAGAACTTGTGTAAAAAGAACTGAATAATTAAGAAACGATTTAATACAGAAACTTAAAGAAAAAATTAATTCGTTCAATTTTTTTTCACTCGCGATTGATAAAAGTACAGACGTATGTGATACAGCGCAACTTTTAATTTTTATTCGAGGGATTGGTGATAATTTTAATATTTACGAAAAACTAGCCGATTTTTGTAGTTTAAAAGGGACTACAAAGGGAGATGATTTGTTCGTAAATATTGATACATCACTAAACAATTTAGGATTAGAGTGGAAAAATTTAGTAAGTGTAACAACAGATGGTGAAGAAAACACGAGAGGTTCAAATAATGGTGGGGTAGGAAGAATTATGAAAAAAATGTTGGAAAACAATTATGGGATTCCTATGAATTTTCACTGTATAATTCACCAAGAAGCATTGTTTTGTAAAGTTCTTAAGTGTAAAGAAGTTTTGAGTGTTGCAATTTCCTCAATACATTTCATTCCAAAAAATGGTTTGGGTCATCGACAGTTTCAACAATTTTTGGATGAAATCCATTCATAATATGAGGACATTATATATTTTAAAGAAATCAGATGGTTAAGTGGAAATACAGCACAAAACGATTTTTGATCTACAATTGGAAATATAAATGTTTATGAACAAAAAATACAAAATCGTTATTGAACTATCAGATTCTCAATTTGATATTTTTAACAAATATAACAACATTTTTGAATGAATTGAACATAAAATTACAGAGTATAGGAAAATTACTGTCAGATATGTATACTGATGTTAAATCGTTTCAAGTAAAATTAAAACTATTGCACAATAATTTGGATCGACGCATTTTTTTTATCATTTTTCTTGTTGTTAATCTGCGATTGAATGTTTTGTATTGCTATTGCAAATGTGGGATTTAATTAAACCTAAATTTCTTAATGACAAAATTTCAAAATTAATTTTAAACAAGATTTGATGATTTTTATAAGTATGATAAAGAAATAAAATTATTCTAAAATCCTTTTCTAATCGATATAAATTATATCAACAATGGATTATGAATGTAAGTCATGGAACTTCAAATTGATGAAGTTCTAAAAAATTATTTTTGAGAAGGAACTAGTTTGTCTCAATTTTATAGTAATCTTCCAATATCTACATTCCCAGGGATCAGAAAATTTGCACAAAATCTTATAACGGCGTTTGCAAGTACACACACTCTGAACACTCTCTACGCTTTAGTGATGAACATTTGCATGCTGTATTACAAGTCTCAACGACAAGTTTGCAAACTGATATCAAAAAATTAACGAATAAATTTGAGATACAGAAATCGCATTAATTTACAATTTTACATTTTTTTAAAATTTTTCATAAAGGCAATTTTTCTTTTGTATTTTTTCATACTCATATTTCCATGTAAAATAATTAAATATAATACCTAATAATAAAATTCTTAGTATTATGTAAATTTTATTATTTTTTTTTTTTATTAATGTGGCCCTCGATAAAAAATTGAAAAAAAATATGGCCCGCATGGTTAAAAAGGTAACCGACCTCTATGAACTATAAATTAACATAAGTAAAGTAAATTAATATAATTGTAACGGTATTTTAGATTCTGAGCGGATCGAGGAAGCTAGTGGTTTTACAAGGATGTTTATTTTTTTTCACTGTTAACAAATTAACTACCAGAAATACTGTTTCGATATTAATAAGTTTACCCAGTTTCCGGTAAAAAATTTCATAGAGTTGGTATTTTTAAGAGATCACTTTTTGAGTTTATTAATAGTTTTTTAATGAGCAAGGAAAAACTACCAAAAAATGATGAAAAACAGCAATAATACGATTTTATCAAATCAAGATTTTTGGTGTCTTGGTAATTTTTAAAACAATGACTTTAAAATCTTAAAATTTACGTCGAATACTTAATTTAGTAATATATATTCACGTTGATTAAATTTTTTAAAATTTTTTGGCTATTTTGGGTTTTAAGAACTAAATATATACCTTACTCTTATTAAATTTATATTTAAATTAATTAATTAAAATCATGAATATCTCTGTAGTCACAATTGCTGGTTTAAGTGCCACTCTTTTTGGTATAAGTGTAGTTTTTAAATTTTTAATATTTCTCTACTTCTTAAGAATAGATTTATCGACTCCTATATCATGTTTATAAAATTTCTCTCCCCTCACTGTTACTGGATTGTTTTGTCCCTTAGCCCTTTCAATAATAAATTTTTTACACCGATTGAATTTAACACGCTATTTACCAGGAGATTTAATCAGAGTTTTAATAGATGATTTCCAATCTTTAACTCCGTATTATTCTAATTTTGTTACGGTTGAATGGTCTTTGAATAGTTCGATATATCTGTTTGGATCTATGATGACTGGCATTTTTTAAAATCCCTTCTTTATTTGAAAAATACGGGCAAACACTATCGGGCAAAAAACTATGATCAGTTACTGGAAATATCAACTCAATATGGCTTATATTATTTGGAGCTTTTACACTCAAAAAGTAAATGCACATTGTTATTTATAGAGTTATGATATATTATTCATAGTAATACAAGATATTTTCTTTCTTCTACGATCTGCAGATAACGTTTGGATTATTGAAGACATTTTTTATTTAATAATATTTTAAAACATAATAAATGTAATTAAAACTTGTTAAACTAACACAATTAAACAGTGTAAAAGTAAATAAAATTCTGATAACAGCGACTCCTATTATCAGATGAACATTGCTCTCTAAATAGCTGTCCGGATTAAACGAGTTTTGTTTTAACAATTCCTCTGGATAAGACAAGTTTTGTTATGACATGGGTTTTTCCATTACGATTTTCTATGGGATAAGATGAGTTTTAAGATGATATATTATCATATGTTTTATTGCGCATAATAATAGTAATAAAAGGCGTCAGAAGTAAATTTGAAAAATATAGATAGGACGGGCTTTGTTATAGACCGCCTCATATATTCTGATTGTTTATATTATATTATAATTCCGACTATGCTAGGTTAGTATAAAAATATTTATATATTACAGAAATAGACTTAGCCCGTATACTCCTAATACAGATACCCTTAGTAGATATATAGATAGTTTGAATCCCTATTGTAAGCCTCAGTTCGAATCCTTTTGTTTCTATATAATTTTCTGCATTTTTTCAGCTTTTTTTGTTCATGATATTATATAATATTATCATACATATATATTATTAGTATAATATGCAGTATTTGTCAAGTATATTCACAGAAACTTCGCGCTCAGAATCGTTTGTTTTAGAAAGAAATGATTTAATGCCTTCAAATTCAATATATCCGTCATCTTTATCCTACCCAACGTGTGAAGTGCTTCCCTGATTTTTAAATTTTCCTTGTGTAATTATTATGTTCTTAAGGAAATAAATTTTTATATAATATTTTGATCATTAAATTAGTAATATCAAAAATAATTTCTAATATTCATTATTAGAAATTATTATAGTCAACCATTTTCAAATACATTTATACTAAAAATTATCCTTTTCAAAATTAATCAGGTACTTAATCGATTAATTAATTATTCGTTAAGGTTATATATATAATATATAAATAAAAATTTGTTAAGATAAAAACTATTCAGAAAATATAATGTAATGAACTTTTATCTTAATACTATTAATTTTTAATTCGTTAACAACAACATAAATTATTTAGTTAGAGGGAACGTGGTTTTACATTTAGGGCTTAAAACCTATCTCAAAAAAAAAAACTGGTTATATAATCTCGAATTGTTTATTCTCAATTACACTTTTAGCATAATTGAATCCATGATTTTGTAAATCTCACGTGAAAACCCGAAATATTTGATATTATTTTGATAACAGTTGTAAAAAATTATTTTTATTTTTCTAACTAACCAAATTATACGATATACTGAAACGTTAAGTGTTTTACGTGTTGACATTTTGACATGTTAGATATCAGAACGATTAATTCAAAAGCTTAAACCGTAACAAAATAGCTAAAGACCCAGAATCCAATACCTGCAGTTTCAAGACCGGGTAATAATCTGGCACCCTACCCATTCGTTTTCTCGAATAATTTGATTTTTAGGTCAAAATCGAAACGCAAATCTAAATTCAATCCTGCAGGATATCCGTTCCACTACTTTAGCTCTGTTATTTAGGTAGGTATAGCTGTATATATAGGTAGGTAGTCATTATTTCGATTCGCCCAGAACGGTTTATAATGTTTTGTTCTATGAACTGTTTCGTTCTGCGGGTACAGTGTTTATCCTGACTGGGTGGACAATCCCTCGAAATAAGCCCGTGCATGTATACCGTTATCATTATATTATATTATTATACGACTGGTGCAGCGGCATCGCAATGCAGGTCAGGCCCACTGTAGTGGAGCACGTTATGGATACCGATTACGCGTGTTTGACCCGATCGCGATGCAATGTTTATTATACTCAAACATCTCCAGTCGGAATCAAAGGCGTTTCTGTATATATTATTTTAATCCGAAACGCCTATCTGGTCATAAAGTACATTATGCGATATTAAATTACCGCACTTGAAACTTTATGCCGTGTCCAGCATATACACCACCCAACGTTAATCAAATTCATTTTATCCGAAAAACGTCGTTCCCGCAATGGCTTTAAAACGGGACATTTGTATCGTTATTACTTGGGCTCGGAACTTGTAGGAGCTAAATAAGGCAAACTATGCATGCGATTATGCACAAAAAAAATTGTAAAACATGCGTGAAAAAATGTATTAAATATGTAAAAAAAAAAAAAAAAATGTACTAAATATGCGAAAAAATTTACTAAGTATACAAAAATATTTTATTTTTATGTTTTTATTGAATTCAAAATTGTTTGGCTGATTTTGAAGGATTGTAATTTTTTCAATCCAAAAATAAAAATATAGAATGAAAGTTATTTGAAAAATTATATATATTTTTTTTAAATTCAGTAAACATGTACATATTATTGTAACTCTCATACCTGTAAATGTATTGCATTGAACAACCAGTATACTTTGTTAATATTTTCTATATTAAACGAACGACGGTTGTCTGAAAGTATAGTTTTGTAGCGCGAAAAACTTCTTTCCACATCCGGCGAAGTTACCGGTGCATATTTAAAGTGCGCCAAGTCATCGCCATATTTTAAGCCTTCTGGTAATCTTTCCATTGACGTTGTTTCACCAGTTAAAATACTTGATATATTTTTTAAATCATTAAAACCGCGGTTTTTTTTTCCAAAACATTTTTCAATTTTTCTTTGATTGCAATGCCTGACTCGCCAAAAATGTGCTATTATACCTACCTACCTTATTTTCGACGGAATTCACTGTCGCTATATTGATTCGTGTAAAGGCAGTTTTCGTTTTTCGAGTCGCGTTCGAGTTGTTGTCGGTAAAAAAAAAAAACGGTAAATAATTTTGGACAAGTGTAATCATATGACTTATTACGCTCGTACGGTTTTCCGTATACGTTCCCGATTAGTCTGTATTAAACTGCACGTGCGATTAAGGACGAGCGTATTGTTTTACCGAAATTTGTCTGTACATCGTGTCATTTTACCGTCGCATACTCGTAGACGATTTAGGTGCGTCGGGTGGATATGACGTGGTGCAGCCCGTTATCGTAACTCGTCACACCGAACGTCACGGATATAGATACTATGGTTGAGCGACGACCTACACTGATCTGCAGAGAAATGTGACCGGCAAACGTTCTTATCAAATTAGGCAAAAACCTGGGGACTACTAGCGCTCTTAACTGTGCGGTCTAACTTATTACCGCCGTAGAGTATGCACATTAAGTCTACGTTATTACTGTAGAAGTTTCAAGCTAATAATTGCTAGATGTCACTGGCAGTTGAAAAGGTTTTGGTAATTTTTGATACGAACGTTTACTGGTCAACTCTCGTCGGCAACCATGGTATCTAGGTATAGTCGTGCACCGGATAAAATAAACTTATTAATTACCATTCGGGCGCCGAGAGAAATATTGTACAGATAATGTCGAATGTTTTACGGAAATTATGACGCAAACGATTAATATTAACGTGACAGAACGATCGATACCGTTTTCAGTGTTTCGAGAATAATTGCTCGACGAAATGTGCCACATACTGTACCGCTTACTATTTTTGGGTTGTACAGTCAATTTTCGAAAATCACCCGAATCGTCGAAGTTTAAAATTGCACACAATCACATCGAGCAATAAATTAATACTCAATCAACTATCGTGTTGTTGTTTTAATATCTACCTATATGGAATTAGTATTATATTTTAATTATAATTAATATCTTTTAATTAAAAATATATCTCATATTTAAAAAAATAAAAATAAAAAAGTCCATAAAACTAATAAAAATTAAATTAAAAAAAAAACCTTCAATGCTTTTAAATTTATTACAGCACTATCAGACAATTTATATAAATTATTAAGTGTTTTTATAACATAGTTAGGTGGGTCTTTAGGAAAATTTGAGTCAAAATGTTTCAAGTCGATATGGAGATATGTAATTTTGAGATAAATTGATGTAATCGCATTCAAGGTTGTTCAAATCAATAATATTTGATTTTCGTGATATTGTCAAAAAGTATTCGATGCTGTGAGGATTCTATGAAAACGTATAAACTACTTAAACAACTAATATATAATTAATAACCATTTTTTGTTTATTTATTTATGTTTTAAATATATAATTATACCTCTATATAGAATCCATGTTTATTATAAAATAGTTTATTTATTTTATTGTCATAGATTGTAAAATTAAAAAAATATCAATTACTGGAGATATGTAGAAAGAGTTTAATCTAGAGGTAGCGGGGTTTTTTTTTAATTTTAGAGGGGGGGATTTTTAGTATTTATTATACTCTTAGTAAGTAACTTTTACTTACTAAGTATAATCTATCAATGAATTGTATCCCAAATTGGTACTTTATGAATTCAATTTAGTGTGGTTCGAAGATACATTAAACATAACATATCCTATTCATTAGACCGATTGTAAATAATTTTTTCAAATGTAAGTATACCTTTGCATGAGAACAGAGTTCCGTGATTTTATTTTCATGATATATTTAGGTTTCCAGATAGTTACAAGTTCTGGACATTTATTTCCTAACATTTTAGGATTTTGATAACGTAAGTATTTCAATTACTGTAATAATTATTATTTATTAATACTCATTATTATTGTTTTTCTTCACTTTAGATAGGTAAATTAAATTAATGGTTGTACATAATCTTAATTCCCAAACTCTAACATACTCAGGTTTGCACCTTATCACAAGTATTATGTACTTAGCGAGAAAAATCTCGTTGGCTACCTCATTTGCTACTTGGGAGTCGAACGGGGATCACGTGCAACAATTTCATGACTACTAGATCACAGTCGACCCACACATTTAACAATACATAATTATTTATTTAATTTTTTGTAAAGTTATACGAATACTTATAATTATATTGCCTCAAAATATATAAAATATATATATATATATATATAAATTTTAAATAAGCGCAAGCTGATATTTAGGGAAGAAACTTTTACTGAGTACTGTCTAAAAAAATTTCTTAGTATAAAAGTTCTTTTATTTTACTTTACTTTCTATGAACTTTCGCTTTCAACGTTTACGATGGCATACGTTATTACTTTCATGAATCCGAAACACGGAATTTTCTACTGTCTGACAATATTGTCTTCGGTGAGTTATACGCACCGTCCACATCCGATATACGCACCTATATATATTAAAAAAAGAATCGGATAAAACTATTTCCAATAAAAATTATTACTTCCTAAAGTACGACGTGGAACCGAAATAAATATGCATATATATATATATATATATATAATATAAAGCAGACTTCTTCAGATATACTACGTTTGATAAAAATTTATTCGTCTTCGTACATATAGTGTTATTGTGTATATTATATTGAAATTTGCAAAAGGTTTTTTTTCTTCTTACGACTTATACTCGAAACTAAATTAGGAAATAATAAAATATTGAAATTCGATTTTGGTGACATTAATATATATATATAATTTAAAACAATTAACTATACTCTCATTAAACAATTTGCTCAACCTACTGTACTTATGTATAGAAACCTTTAACCAATAAAACAAATTTATAATTTAAAATTCCAACTTTAATTTAGTCCAATTATAATTTAGTTAAGACAGGAGCTTCCCGTGTAATTTCTTATTTGCCGTATCATTATTATTTTAATTTTATATATATTTTATATTTATCATTTATTTTTAAAAATAAACATTAAAAATAATACAAACACATTTACTACCTACGTTTATACGATGTCGTTAGCCGTTTGCAATTTAATCGTTTTTAATGTTTAAAAACAGTTTAAAAAAAAAAGAAAAACGTACTAAATGTTTATATGTAAATATTTACAACCGATTTAGTAGGATTTATTTTAAAACATTGTAAAAATTATACAACTTTATCTTATATAGATTTTATATTATTATTAAATTTAGAATAAACTAACAACAATAATAATAATCTCATTTACACCATCTAATTGTAAACTGTTTTTAAATAATAAAAATGGCTTAAAATCCTGAAACTATACAGTGTAAAGATTTTATCTTTCAAAGCGGTTTATATTAAAAATTTCTTAATGACATCATATACATAGATAGACTAGTAAATAATTTATCTTTTATCTAGTATAAATTATACTATGTAATTGTATCTGTCATTATTCATAAGTGATACATTGATCAAAGTTTAAAAATTCAATTAATTTAATCGCTTGAACAATTTTTTCATTAGAAAATTAACAATATTAACAATAATTAATATCAAAGTCATGGCACTACAGAGAAATTTTTTCCTAGATACGATCTAAATTCTAAAAATGTCTAAAGTTCTAAAATTTATTTAAAACGACTTTTTAATGCAAAATAACGAATTAATATTTTAGATCCAATAAAATCATTAGATTATCACTGTATCAACAATTTAACTACTTATATCTAAACTATCAAAATATGCCATACTATTTATGTACAAATTATACACATTAAAATAAGTTGGTAGAACTAAAAAAGAATTTTGATTTTTTTTAACATAGAAAAAAAAACTTTTTATATTATTTATTAATTATTTATATTTATATGGTAATTAAAACCATTTCTGATTTTTCATTAGTGAAATTATGACGTTTGTCTGTTAATAAATGTTTCTAAACTCAAAAGGAATGTTTACAGTCAAATTAAGTGGATAGAGTTTACTAAAAAGAACTTATACTACTTAGTAAAATGCTTAAGATGCTTACGATGCCATACTGATGACATTTAGTGGTAAAATCATATTTACCCATACCTTTTAAAACGGATTCATAAAATCATTTAGAGTTAAAATTTATAATATTATATAGATAAAATAAAAATAGTGGAAAAAATCTTATTTTAGTTTTTAGTTTAGGTTATAGGTAATTAAAAATAAGTTATTGAAGCTATAAAAAATAATTAAAATTCTATCGATTTAATAATAAGTGTTTTAACTCTAAAATAATTGTAAACAGAATTGAAAATAAATATCGTGATTACACGATTACACAACAATAAAAAGTGGTAATTTAAATTACTTTTAAAACTATTTTCAATATTTTTGACATTTTTATTACAATTATTTTTCTTATGCAGAACCCTTTTTGAAATTAGGTGTTCAGTGTCGGAGGTCACTTTTATTATGTATTTCTATTTAAACATGCACGTTGCACCCAAAACATCAGTTATCACACTGATAAATCCATATATACCTCAAACCACAATTTTAACATTGTTTTATACTCATTGGTCAGCTGATATCTAAATACATTTATTCTTTTGGAGTAATTGGGAATTTAGTTGTTCCTAAACATATGACTCTACCTATTCATAAATATATTCGTCAATTTAAGGGTTTGAATTCTCACAGTGATCACATATATGCTATATATTTAATATATATTATTTTAATTTATTTTCAAACAAAATGTTTGAATTATTATTATAATTTAGTGTGTTGATTAATTTTAAAGTATACTTATATCTATGTATTTAAGGGTAAAACCACATTGGTATGTTTAATGTAATTATCAGATAATATATTATGGTCTATACACTCTTTCCGTTTTTATCACATTTGTGTTTATTTTATAAAATAAAAGAGAGACTCTATTATATAAATAGATAAAATATATAAAAATATAAAGTATATAATATTAAATATACGAACACCTATATCTTCTGAAACAATTACATGGTATAGTATTATTAAATTATCCCGAACAAACATTCGAAAACGAAGTTCAGTTAATATAATTTTTTTTTTTTTTGTATGGGACGTAAGCTTTGTATCGATACAATACACCCGCTTACACAATTAGTCTTGATGAACTTTATTGAATTTGTTCGATGTTTACCTGTATTCGTGACTTTATTTGCGTTTAATTATGTGTATTCTTTCTGGTAAATGGACCATTTCAACAGTCCTGATTTTCCTCGATATTAATTGTAATCGAACCGAGGCTTTTTTTTTTCTTTTGCCAAATTTATGTATTAATTTTAACTCGATTAATTGATTGATTGGGGCATTATTATTAGTAATATTCATTATTTTTCAATCGAAACTCACTCATATACGGTGATTATAAGCTGATACACGGGATATTTTGAATGGGTCTTATTTTTATAAACAGTGTGTTAGCCACATTAATATACAAATTTTGTTCAAAGAATATATAAAGGTAAATACTAACATTGATATTTAATAATACTTCATAAAAAATGTATTATTTCTTTTTACATTTTTAGTCCTTTGTGCGACATTTAGAGATCTTTATCTGACCGTTCGTACGTTAAAGTTTTATTCGGGAGCTGAGCTCTAGACCTTTTCCGCCGGTAAACACGAAGCTAACTAATGAACTAATAAATATGACTGAAGAATAAATAGGTACATATATGTATAAATATCCTAAACAAATATACGTAAAAAAAAAAATATTGATTTTATATATTTTTATATCGTTTTAAATTGTACTTTATATTGAATAAAAAAAAACCTTAAAAATGCAATATTTAAAATGACGAAAATAGAATTTCCGAGTTTCATGAAAGTTAATGGATACAACTATTTTATAAATGATCATGGCGAAACAATCTAATTCGGCATGCTCATTTGGTTGTAGTTCAAATATTTTTAACTTAGATATGAATTAACATAACTCGTATGATTTTCTTTTACTTTAATGGAAGATACGTTGAAAAATAAGTTGGGAATATGTGAAAGGTGGGTTTCTTGTAGGGTGATGAAAATTCCAACGGTCTATGTGAATTATGATAACATTTACATTTAATGTATAATGGCTCTAAATTACTAATAATTACATGTTATCCGTATCAGAACAACGTACATTTTATCATACAATGGTACACAATTTATTGGTCAATGCTTCTTCTGTGAATTTTCACATTTAGTAGGGAAGCTTCGAGTGTATGTTATTTGAGTCGATTGATCGCTATCATTCCTCTTTTTAACGTTTGGAATAAAATTACAGACACTCCGACGAATTTTAATACTATATACTTGATGTATATTGTTGATTGATTTATTATGTAAGATGTTGAAAATCGTAATTGTTCAAACTTGAATATCTGCAGTGGGTACGCTTTCTGCCGGTCTTAATGTAATATTGTGTTCAGATACTTATTAGACGAATACAGACTTTGGGTTATTGATCGACATCATATGTCTAAAATTATTGAATTGAGTGCTTGGGACTATCTTATAGTAATAATATTAACTATTCAAACTAAATACTGCTCTGTAAAAGATCAAATTGAGATAGAGTTTGAACTCAAGTTATAATAGCTCTATAGAATCCGTTAAATAAAAATTTGATAACTTTATACTTTAAACTTTATACGAGCTGGTCATTAACTGCAGAATAGCAATAATTATACCTGGATACATAAACGGAAATTTTTTTTTAAGGATAAAGGATATATTATCTCTTATTCTTTTTCACCTTCACTCCTGACTATTTGTGGTCGGCTACCCTACTCCTCTACTTATATCCGGTGTATTTTATTTTTACACGAGCCTTCCGACGCATTCAATGACTGTTCACAGGTGTGCGTTAATTTGATTAGCCAATATTTAAGGACCAACGAATTTGTGGAAATGGGGGACAGCAAGAAAGGAAACGCATCGGCAAAGCGACGAAGGGACTTTTGACAGACAAAGGCTATATAGGTACTCGAACGCGTAAATCGTGACAATAATTACGCCAATATCGGCGTATAAGTACCTATGTATAATATACGTATATAAGCCCAATTTTATTGTCGTAAAATATTGAAAAAAAATATTATAAAAAGGAATCGTCGGTGAACAATATAATATGTATATAATATAATATGTATTATTTACTTTATTAACACTTTTTATTTTTATTCAGTTTAAAATATTCTAGTTCGTAGATGAGGGTATTGGGTGTTTTGCAGCTAAACGTCTTTTTATTTTGTTTTTCACTTTAATATAGACCGGCCATTAATAGAGACAAAAAAATGCATTAAAATTAAATAAGTAGGTTGATTAGGTAACGAGAACGCAATAAAAATAAGTATGTATATATTACTGTAGTTTAAGAGATGGGAAAGAAATTTTAAAATTTTATAAAAGAAAAAAGTTCTAACAAAAAGACGCAATGAATATCAGAACAGCGACGACGTCAAAGGGATGCTCGATAAAAAAAACAATATTATGCGATCCATTCAACGCATCAATACCCAAGAGGCTGGATGGTATTTGAGAACATAAAATTAAATCTAGAACAAAAAAAAAAAAAAAATGTACTTAATTTTATGTAGAATTGAAAATTGCGAAACAGCGTTTTTATAACTCGGGATTTATTATTGTTAGCGTCCATTTTTCCATTTTAACTTTATCTAAGAAAAATAACAACACTATCGTGTTGTATAAATTAATACAAATTGTGTTGTTTTTGAAATCATGATTGTATATATTATATAACAATGTTAGCGTTATGTTATATTTTCGTATAACTTGCTTTATAAAAGATGTTCTTAATTTAACCATCAAAAAAAAAAAAATGTATATGCCATATTTTTTGATATGTATTAAATTAGGTACACGCTATTTATTATATATTATAAAATAACGGACATTTTAGACGATATTTTTTATTTTCGATTATGGAATTTCAAAAACATTGTAGGTTCTATTTCACTATTGTGACTAAAATTAAAATTATAGTAATATTAAATGTATTTAACTGACACAATATGTAATATTATATAATCGGAAAATTTATTAATAATAATTGATAATACTGCACGATCGTCACACAAAATGCATCTCATTCCATGCTTGTTACAAGTATAATTTTAATGTTTCAAATCAGATGTACATTGTACACGCACAATAATACCGAATAACTTTTTCAACACACCTGCTCGGATTATCCACAATTGAAATGCTCAAGTATTAATAACATTTTGTTCAAATTTTTTGAGTATCACGTAAATTTCTGAACTAATAATCGGTATTATATCGTTACAATACAGTACACCAGATTAAGACGTAATTTACAACGAGTCGTAAACATACATTTCCGAAATAGACAACATATACGGATGCACGCGCGTTCTATTTTCCAATAAAATCATTGGTTTCCGTTCGTTTCAAGAACGAGTGGAATTTCACGATTTAATTATTCGTTAATTTATCGCAAGCTAAACGCAATTTGTAATATAATAGCACGAAGAAAGCTAGGGAAAAAAGAAAAAAAAAAAAAAATGTTAGCCTATAAGTTTATTTCTAACAGGCGTTCATATCCAGTCAATAATTTCTTTGGTTAATTCTACGATTCACTTCGTACCGCCTCGCAAACGTTTCCCTCGAACATTCCGTGATATTATTCCGGGCCGTGTCCGCTGCAGTTGCAGCAAATTTATTCCAAATAGTAACATACAATTTGAACACTGCCTGGCAATCCGAGTTTTGGACTAGGTTAGTAAAATTATTGTACTTTTTTTTAAATTCATAAATAACGGGTATTATATAATGCACATTACGTACGATTATATTTACTTTGTCAATCCTTCGTCCTTTCCCGACTGTCTATAAACTGTGATACACTGAACTTCAAAGACCAACCGTCGTCGACGACGACGACGACGACGTATCGGCGAAGGACAGAATAGTTCTAGACGAGTGCATCGCGTTTTACGGTCGGAGACAAGAACTTAATATGCCGTCACGAGTATTGTATAGTATAATGCGATAATGGCGCAATCACGGAGGTGGAAAATAATCAGGTGAAGCGGAGGCGCTGAAAAACGATTTCGGTACGACTTTTGACAGAGAATAATAACTGTCATCGACGAACATACTCGTATTTAAATATACGATCATATCTCTGCGGTGTGTCCCACGACATTTTATAATAAAATTTTTCGTAAATCATTTCAACGGTTAAACTACGGAATAGAAAACAATTAGTTAAGCGTTATTAAAAAAATAGCATACGCATATAGTGAACAGATACAGTAATTAATTTATTCGATATGACGATTTTTGGGAATTGTTTTGATTTGTTGAACAATCGTGGTGAATTATTTTGCTAGTGGAGTAACAATAATAAATTATTACAATAGATTATTATATCGTTATAAGTGAACTTTGGTTTTGTACCTGTTATAAGTTATAACCGCATTTGCAATACGTAATTTATGATTTATTTTATTTACTCTTATGATGATATGATATTTTTTAACTATATTATTTTCACATAAAAACAATTTAAATTAATATTTTATCAGTAAATTGCGAAAAATCACCGTTCAAAATATCCTAATGAAATTGAGAAGACGGTAATGACTGAACAATTTTTCTATTCGAAATACAAAGTCGTTCCACATATATTTTGCCAGGCAAAAAAATACTTTTTATATTTGAAATTCAAGACTGTTAATATTTAGAAAATTTGGATAATAGATTTAAATAGAAAAAAATATTTTCAGTCATAATTGTTTTCATAAACTCGAAATTAAACGAGTTATAGCTGTTTTAAATTTTTAAATCATCGATTATTTCAATTTTTCAACTCGGTAATAAGTTAACAAAATAAAAATTATTGAAAAAAATTAACCCATCGAAATCTTGAATCAGAAATAGGGGTTGTTATTAAACAATATGCAAGTTATATTACGCATGCACACTTTGAAAGGGCTGAAAATATTAAAATCATTCAAAAATGTGTATTTCAATATTCCCTAGCTCCTTTCAAAAATTAAACTTTAATCCGATGTAACTGGTCAGAAATAATTAGTGTTACCTAAAAAAAATCATCACTCTGTATATTTTATTATTAATTAAATGCATGCACTTTATAGTTTTATTTTTTTTTTTATTTGTATATACCTATTTATCTACCCATATACTGTTTTATTATTATTTTAATATATTTAATAACTAATAATATATAAATATAAAAAAATATATATAAAAAATCAATACAGTTCATTATTCCAACTTTTATGGAAATAAAATTTACAAATATTTATTTACCTTGGAATAAATCCTGAAGGAACAGTTTATAGATGAATTTGTAGTATTTACAATACTCGTATATTAAATATTTAAATCCGATAATTCAAAAACAATACATAAATTTTGAGATGTTTTTATTTTATGAGGTAGTAAATGGATTTTTATTTAAAGAGTATATTCTCAAGATTTTTAGATTATCTACGTTTGTGATATAATGAATTATAACTACGAGTATTCGATTCTATATAAAGAACAATTATTATTTCGTTTTAAAATTTTCGAAATCGTAGTCCATACTACATTACGAATGTAACACAATTCAGCTAAATTGAATCTTTTTATACGAAAGTATATCATAATATTCATATTTGACATTTGAATGTAAAACGAAATTTACTCAATCAATTATAATTATTCTGGCTTAATAATATATATTCGTATAATTAACTTTGTATGTATAAGTAATGTATTTAAAATATTATTATATAGAATTTTCTATGTAAATAATAAATATCAAGCAAAATTAACATGATAAAATTTGCTTGCAATCTAAAAAATGAAGGGACTGTCAGTTTTTAATATATTAAAATTACTAATAGAGTAAAAATAATTAGTTTGTTATTAATAACAAAAGTCGATTTACTTCAATAGATACGAATTTTTTGAATAAATGTTGTTTTTGTATTTTTTTAATTATACGAATTAAAAGTACTGCGGAAGTAAAAAATGTACCTCTATAAAAATCAACCAGATGTAATTTACTACCAGGAAAACCTTTAATCAAAAAGTACTTTACAATTTTTTCTACGTAAAAAAGTTTATACATATATAAGAAAAAAACATATCATTGTACACCCAATAATACACTTTTCTCGCTATACACTAAAAAAAAAATAAAAGTTATATTATTGTGTACCTTTATAGTATACATAGTGTTTAATCTTATAGAAATGTTTACCAACAACGATCTCATTCGTATCGACTAAATTATACTTCAGATCATGTGTGTGTGTTTAAGGAAAGAAATTGAGGAGTTTTGAAATGGGCGTCGGCAGGAAAGTTCTAATGAATGTGCTTGTGCGTTGAATATATTTTAGGTATTGCTATATACTATTTATCGACCAATTTATAAAGTTTATTGACGTATTTCCCGTTTAAGTTAACGGTTGTTAAATATAATTATCCATAATGTAATAGTTTGTCGAAACGAGTGAAGTTGTTGAAAACACTTACGCGTGTGTAGGTATGTTTCAAACGACGGTTAAGGATTCACTATATGGACGTACGTGTTAGCCATAAATAGTTGAATGTTTAAATGTGCGTGTTTTGTAGGTCATATATTTTTACATTTTTGCAATACTAAGGATGAGTGACTTTAATATAGTACATAACAAATTTAAATTGTTGTAAAAATACTGGTATAAATCATCCACAAAAAGTAATATACAAAGTAAAATGTTGCGGTAATGTTTATTATAGGATACAATTTATCTGCCTAATATCTGGCCCGAAGGACCAATGTTCTTTTAAAATACTTAAACGAACTACGAATATTTAATTTAAAAGTTAAAACAGTTTTGATTTATAAGTTATAAATATTTGCTATCAGTTAACAAATTCCAAAATTTCGATGTAACATTGAAATTATATCTTAATTACGATATAATCATCCATATATTGAAACGTAAAATACAAGAACAAAACTGAATGAAAACGTTTGAAACTCTGAATGTTATTAAGCACTAGTATACTTGTTGCGACATTGTAACTAATACGCAAAAGTGGGATACCGCTTTGGAAGGAGTAATAACATAATGGAAATTGATTTGGAGATAAGCCTCGTTCATCAATATTGGTACCCAATAAAATAAAAAACTACCAGTATTTTGTCAGAGGATATTTTTAAATTGATAAACAAGATATACATTTTAAATATTTGATGGTTTACAAAATTTCTGTAGTATAAATGGCTCTGAATAAACGATCTTTATTCGTTTAATAATTGAACCTTCACAATCTATGAAGTACGAAACCATGTTTTGTGGCCAATTTAAAAAATGTTTTATTGATATGAATTTTTTTTCTAGTAACTAATGAATAAACGTATTAAAATATACATGTTTTATTTAAGAACTCAAACTATTTATTTTAGGAATATTTTTTCATTATTTTCTTCCTTAAAATTGACTTTTTACCACATTATCATAGTAGTATAAAAATTTATCTAGCACTCATTATTGTTAACTCAAATAAATAATTTTGTTCTTTAATATGTACGAGTACCTAATTATTTAATAATTTTTAAAAATTGATTTTATGCCAAGTGCATCAATGGTAGAAATAATTTATGACTGTAATTTTGATACATATAAAATGGGAGCTTTTGTGTTATAAATTGACAGGTGGTATTTCATCTTTAAAGTACTTATATCCACATTCTTCGAGGCATATATAATCGCCTCTGGGGTACTTATGGATTACAGCCAGTTGTGTATAGTTAGAAACATTTGGCCTTTATACCAAATTTAGTGTGGAAGGAAGGAGCTAGTTTATCTAAATAAAGAACAAATCCCATTTTATAGGATTGAGTAAAAAAATTATTCTTTTTTAAAACCAATTCATGATTTTTGTAAAATTTTCTTTTAGATTTTGAATCACAAGTTTAGACACTTTATATCATATCACCATCCTGTCCGTCCGTATTTGATAGTAGGTTAACCATAACGGTTGTACTAGAGACATTGTTGAGTGAGAGATAGCATTATTAGTTTTGCTTTAAAATATTTTCATGACATTGTTATGGTGGACATTGTTGATTTAGTTTCTAGGGAGATGGATATTATTTATTTAGTTTTCTATATATAAGTATATAGTAGCATAACACATTATTTTAAAATATATGGCTTATTGTTTAAAATAGTTAAGTTTATAAACTGGGAATTTAACACGCTCACTTTCCTAACATATTTGATTAAAATAAACGAAAAGCATAATCATACGTGCACATCATAAAGTAATATATGAAGATAAATTTTATTCACTTTGCCGATGACAGCATATAGTTGTTGAATTCTGTAACGCGGTTAAAAATGTATTCATTTGGTGTTTTTGGGCTTATAATATCTATTTAAATAAAATATTGTTACCTCTTATATTTTTATTGTTAAATAATTTTTTAATGACTCAAGAAATAATTTTTTCTCTGATGAAAAATAAACTTTTTAAATTGTATTAAGTTTTTTCTCTCTATATTTTAACTTATTATTTAACGAGTTCAGTTTAATTGTTATTAAAATTTAGCTATATAGGCCCTTGTATAAATTTACCTTAATCAGTAACTTTAGTTATATTTTTCAGTTTTTGTTAACTTATGCATCTTTGTAAATATTGTAATATAAGTACCTAACTAACCTAACTAAAAAATCCACAGGAATTTATAAAATGCAATATATTTTAAATAAACTAGTGGCAACATTATATTTGATAAAAAATGTACAATACTTTTTATTTTTTAACAGTAAAAATATTACTACCTATTCATTTATTATGATTCATGAACATTAGGCGGTGATGTTCAAAGTTACTTATAAAATGTATTTAAATCCTTACTCTTGTAATTATTGCTCAAAAATACTGTAAATCATTTTCTAAATATTGAAGAAAAACTATTTATAAATATTTAATAATAATTTATACGTAAACACAAGTGTGTTCTAAGGTTTAAATGTAATCAAATTAACTGCAATAATGTGCTTTAAGTAGAATAATTATACGATATAATATTATCACACACTATATGATAACTTGCGATTTGATTTCTATTGCACACAATTTAATCGAATAACTGATACGTTCTATTTTCTGTAATTAATATATATATATATATATATATATGTATTATTTAGCATAATTATATTTTAGACATAAGCATATAATGTATTGTGGACATTTTGCACAACTCACTTAATATTCATAACTACATAATATATGTAGGTACATGATTAGTAAAACTATTGATAATAATTATTTAAAAAATCTCGAAAATTGCATATTTTGAAATACAATCCATATAGATACTTTAAAAGTGTCCGAATGTATTTGTGTTCGAATAGGCGCTTTACAATGTTGTTCCGAGTTAAAAGTATTATGAGGTCGAGTGCACATCTGGGTAGATTTTATGGGGCAGCAACTATATACACGAGTAAACGGTAGTGCGATGAATAATATATATATATGGTAAAACACCTACTTACTTATATATTTTGTCATCGATAATAAAATTATAATTATTAATTTATACATTAAACGTACATAATAATAATAACAATATTTTTATGTAAACTTTGTGTTGATTTTTTTGTTTTTTCATATACGTTCATAAGTATATTATTATTTATTTTATTTAAATATTAAATATATAGGTACACCGATATAAATACAGTTTTATTGACGTATTTGCGTCATAAATTTACGAGAAAATCATTGCGTATATAGATACGTATATAATATACATATATATATATCGGTATATATAATTGTATAAATTGAATTCGACGCGTTACGATAAAACGATAAATTGAAATATGGACAGAAAAATCGTAAAGGTGTCTATATAGGCGGATTGGATAAAATCGATATTGAATAATAAATTTTCCGCAAATGTTATAATAAATTGGCTGTTATAATACAAAAAAAAAAAAAAAACATTTTTCGTTGTATAACATAGCACTATGTCAAAATATATACAGGCGTACAATAGGGTGGGGGTTTCATAAATAAAATAAATTATTGACAATATGGTATTTGGACAATAATTGTACCTAAAATATATGTGTATAAATCAACCACGTAAAATACAGAACGACATTGAAAATATTCGTCATGTTGGTCATTAATTAGCACCGGATATCGTAAAATTAAAATTATATAATATAATGTTTATAAATTTTAGCACAAAAGTTGTTACGTTATTATTATAATAATAATATGTCGTTAAAATAAATGAATTTGGAGTCTTTAACGTTATTATTTCCGGAATTTGAAAAGTACAACGAAAATAGTCAAATATATTTCAGTGTTTAAAAAATAAAAATAAAATACATTTTGTTTTCTGTAAAATTATTTTCCAATAGGAAATATACCGGGAAAATATTAAAAATAACCACTTTAAAGTATCAACTAAATGAAATTTGCTGTCAGAAAGCATTTCTACCCGAAAATTCCTCCGGTACTATTTTGTACACGAAAAATTTAGGTATAAAACGTATAATAAAATACAAAATTAGTAGTGAAATGAAAATATGAAAAATAAATTTAATAAAAAACGTATCATATAGTATAAAACTAATAAGAAATTCCTCACTTTGAAAAGGATAGAAAAAAATTATGATAACGGTCCAATATTATGTGATATATAAATCAAGTGTAATATAGAATTAGAAATCTAGTTTTAAGTGTATGATGATTAGAGATTAGATTTATATTCTCTTCAAATTCTTAAAATATGATGTTTTTATGTCGTTTAAAATAGGTGATATATTATCATAATATTCTTTTAAAATGCCAGATATATAATGTTTTGTGTCCTAAAAAATGCAAAATGTTCTTTTAATATTTTATGAAAAAATAAATAATATTTAAATTTAAATATTTACAACAAATCTTCAACCTTTTTCTTTTTGCATACCTACCTCATTTAGACACCGAATAAGTAATAAATATTGGAATAATATTATAGTCATGTCTAAATAAACAATAAACTGTTTATTAGATGTAAATATATTATAAAATGAAAAATTGATAATGAATGTCATTTATTATATTAAAAGTTTTACCTACTTATAATTTTACATATACCTATTAGATACATATAATTTTTATTTTAGAGTTTTTAAAACTCCGTAGTCTGCACATGGTATGGAGGAACATAAAAATAAAAACAAAATTATTTTCTTTGAAAAAATGTTAAAAAATATATTCATATTCATAGAAATTATAATTACTAAGAAACCATGTATTCGTTGGAATGTTAATTACGATAAAGAATTTTTTTCAGAAAAATATCACTTACTTAACAATTTTATAACAGTAAACAATCGTGTAGTTTTTATTTGAACCATTGAAATAAAATATTCAAAAATATTAGAAATAAAATAGTTTTGAAGTATATTCAATAATTTTGAAATAACATTCAATTTTGTACATAAAGGATACTTTTCGTACTTGTAAATTTTTAATTTGTTTTAAATATCTTTTTAGTGTAATGAGTTAATCAGTAAGTCAGAGTAATTACGAGAGTTTATTAACATTATATCAAAGCACTAACATAATACTATATAATATAATATTAGGTTTTGTTTTTTGTTTCGTTTTCCCATGAATTCTGACGCAATGTTTATTATTATTTCAACCAGAGTTATTTTTGAGTTTTAATATCAAGTCCGAATTACTGAAAAGTATAATATATACTGGAGAAAAGGAGGTTTTTACTTCATAGAATTAAGTTTTCATTTAGCTTTTTCGAAAGCTACACTCTTTTCTGTAACAGTAATTGTATTTCGGCTCATCGGTCAACACCATAAACCCCGCGCATTCCAATATATATTAATGGCTATGAAGATGGGAAAATTAAATTAATTTAATATTTTTAAAAAAAAAAACCCCATAAAAATTATAATAATTTTAATTACAAAAATATATAGACTACGCTATTTTTTATTTTATTTTTATTTTTTTTATTCATATCGTCCACGCAAACCTTTTTGCGTACCTTTTTATTCGTACAATAATATTTTATTATTACAATATACGTAAGTAAATGTTGTTTTTCCGAATTTCATGTTTTTTTTTTTTTCCATCAATAAATTAATTAATTAACCAATGAATCTATTGCGCAGTTACACTTTTTGTGTGTTTAAAATACCTACCCTCTGCACATATTTGACTGTGTAAACATATTTAATTTACGGTAAATTTGAAAATAAATTAAAAACCATATATTTATGTATTATAGTATATTTCAATTTACTCGATTTGTTTTTTAATATTTTTTTTTTTATTTATAATTAAATTGAACACTCGCCCATCTACCCATGATATTATATAATTATAGTGGACAACACCGGGAATGATACTTGGCCATTAAAATAACCACGGTAAAAATGTCCAACAAAAAATAAAATGTCCGAAAAAAATTATCCTAGTATATAATAATCGGGGAAAATGTCCCCGTTATCACATATAAATACGTGTCATAAAAAGTTAATATGTAATGACAAAAAACAAATTTACGATTTATGGTGAAAGTCACGAAGAAAAAGCAAGACTCAACCAAAAACATTTGAGTATAACCGTAATGGGAATAATCAATTGATAATGCCTTATTTATCATGATATTTGCATTTATTTTTATCTATATTATATACAAATAGTAGTTTAAAATGCATAATACATATAAAGGGAAAATCGTGTATTATATACAGCTTTTTTTTTGGACATTTTATCTTTTAGGCATTTTTTTTTTGTTTAAGATTAGCATTATAATGGTAGCCGAGAAAAAACGCGTGTATGAAATTATAATAAATTTTATTCACTGACTTGAAAAAGAAAATTTAACTAAATTTGCAGACGATTTTAGGTCATTATTATTCTGTATTAAATTTGTTCGTTAAGAATATATGCCTACATTAGTGTTCTCTGTATTTTGAACGAGCAATATAGAACCAATTTAATATAGACATTTACATTATGACGTTTAGTTTTAAATTAAACTATGCAATACTTTTTATTGAAAAATTTGGTGATATTAATCTATTCGAAAATACTTTATATAATATTTATTTAAATCCTAATTATTTTTGTAGAAATGTATCAAAATATATTTTAGTTAAAATCTATAATTTAACCTTCTCCTAAGGATTTGCTATGTTTTTGCAATATTGTATTCTGCACTTGACGGCACAGTTTTCGAAAATCTAATGAACATTTTTTTAGAAATTACAAAATGGCTATCCTTATCAACTGCATAATTACTACTTATATCCCAGTTAGAGTGTATCGAGTGTAAATAAAATATATGATTATATTGTAAAATTGAATTTTTAATTTACTCTATAGTAGCTTGATATATAACTAAAGGCTAAGTAATGAGCATATTAAGTAAATTATTAAAATTTAGCCACATTATTAATTTTTTTTATGTTTAATTAAAATAGTTTATAAATTCATTTTATAAAATAAGACTTTAGTAACTATTTATATTTCTAACTTATGTAAAGTTATTCCACTTTATTTTAAACTGGAATACGAATTGCTTTTACCTATTTTCTAACATGAAATGGCGAGTTTAAAAAATTTATAAATTTCCCAAATTTGGTTTATAAGTAAAATGTATTTAGATTTTTTTCCAATAAAGGTACTTTTAATTGAAAGAATGTAGTTAGAATTTAAAACATTATTTTTGAAAAATTTAAGGTTTAAGTTTTCAATAAAAATTTGATAAATTAAATATATAAATTCAATTTTATGTTTAATAATTATGATTTATACTATTCGGTCTATGAATTCAATGCAAATTCAGTACTAAGAAAATAACGTTTTATAACTAAAATATATGTATTTTACATACAAATATTTGTATATAAAATATCATGTTTATTTGTAGTTATACATACATTTTTTTAAATAAAAAAAAAATAAATAATTAATTTGTTAATAAATTACGATGAAATAAAAAAGCAATGATAAAATTTAAAAAAAAAAAACAATTCTTAATGCCTGTTAAATAATTTGAATGATTTTAGTAAAAGTACTTTTTATAATAATATATACATTCAGGGAAATTTCAAACGCATTCATGAGTATATTTTATATTTCAAATTTACTCATTTTTTTTAAATAACTATATACACAAAAAAAAAAATACATATACCCGTGTTTGTTTTAAAGCTATTCAAGTTTTGTATAGTTTTGTAGAACGTATTCAAATAGATCCTTCTATATAATACAAGAGGTGTATACACCCGCATACGAATTATATGGGCCCGTTATGCGAATATAATAATAAGAATTTTTAATTCATATACAACTCTCGAATAGTTTATATTTATCCGTGTCAACTAGTCATATATTTTATTAATGATAACAAGTCCGGCTGTTCACTTTATATCGATCTGGTTGACGGTTTATATTTTTTACGTCGAAGAGACAAACGTCTTTGGGGATATGGACGAGAGGGATGAACGGTAAAACATTACAAATGGAATTTGTCGGAAATAAGTTGTCATCAATCTTGAGTGTTACTCGTCGGCAAAGAGTCGGCAACAGACAAATCGGAAGGTGTTTGGACTTACGAGTGATAAAAAAAAAAGGGAAAAATAAAATCCAAGTAGAAAAAAAAAAAAAGATAAAAAGTAATGGTGTATGAGAGGAAGACAGACCTTTTATAAATGTACGCGCAATATACATAATATATAATTCAAATGTAGGAAGGGAGTGAACGAATTCTTCTTTGTTCATATGTCCCTCTCTCCGACCATATATGTCATCATTATCTGGTCGTTAATCTCGAAACTATATATACCTAGTCAATTATTGCGAGCAAACATACACGAGACTTTTGAAAATGTCCGCAAGAATCGTCTTTTTTATCTATATTTTCTTTTCACTTATTCGCCAATAATATATACGTTCCACTAGACTGGTGCGTTTTCTCTATGATATTATATTCAAGTAGTTTTGCTAGTTCTACAATAGGTGAAAATTAAAAGGCAATAATAAATTAACCAATATTTTTATACTGTGCAATTCATGTTCAATTTGCAATTAAATAATAACAATAATGAGCGTGCAGTATATTATGTAAAATTTGAACCACATTAAAAAAAGTTGAAACACATTAAAGGAAAAAAAAAAAATTGTATATTGAATACTTGTAACATTATGATAATATGTTTATATTAATGGTACACGATGCCGTAATAATGTATCACATAAAGATGCCGCATTGCAACATTTACAGTATAAATGCGTGTTGTATTATTTCTCGAAAAAATTTCATGAACAACAAAATATGTATGTAAATTATTGGCGAATAAAGCAACAAAAAAAAATTACGAAAAAGTGACAAAGATTTGGGCCTGACTAAAAAACGATAGCTTCTTCTCCTTCGCTCTCTCTAACAACTACTTGGAATATACCTATTATACATTTAAATACTAAATACATCATAATTTATAAGTACTTATTATAATTATTAGTGTTAGAATAATATTATGGAATATTATACAAGATATTTCTTATTCATTTCCAAATATTGATTGTTTAGAAACAATAATTATTTCAATTTGAATCAATATTTTTTCTGACTTAATGGTCATATTGGACTAAACTCTCCGATTACTTCAGATTGAAATGCGACGAGTATATATATAACGAATGTTTGTTTAAAAAACAAAAATCTCCTCAGTTCTTAAGTCAACGTTAATTATTGTACGTAGACATGAATAAGGTAAAAGTTCCGATATTAATTTGTTTCTCGTTTATTTCTCTCGGATGTACTCTGTGTGTTCCAACTTCAAACCACATCTATAAGAAAGATTATTATTCGTCCGCCGTTAAAATAATAATAATAATAATAATTATTATTATTTTTCTATTGGCTTTCTAGAGTTGTATTATCTACCTGAAATCAACAAACGTAATTCGATACATGTTCTGTTGAAGTTTCCAGGGTTCATAAAAAGTACATCGTTTGTCACCGGTAATATAATTAGAGACGTTGAATAAGACAATTATAAAATGAAAAAATCATGAGCCTAGCCAATTATTCAAATTCATTCGAAAATATTAGGTATTATTTTTATTTCAATAAATTAATAAATTTTAATTTCCTATTTATTGCGAATTTAACGAATTCGTTTAAGTAAGTAGATGTGAACTTGCCGATTTCCTTTTCGGTTTGAGTTTTTATATTACGTAAATAAGTTACGGAAGTACAAAAATGTCTAATGTTTCAATGTTTAATTCTAGCTATGAAGAGAATTAAGAATGGTGGACGTGGTTTTGAAATTTCTAGCTCTAAAATTCATAAATACGTCTTAGTGATTAGAATATTACAATACTTCAGTTATTATAAAAAAAGTTTAGAATTTACCATTTTGAGTTTAACGATAGATGCTAAGTATGATTAAAAAATGACCAACTTAATTGAAATTTATATTTAAAAAACTTCATGGCATAATAAATATATTTTATAGTAACAATATATAGGACTAGGCACTGTCTGAAAGTTGAGGTAAAATATTTTTAAGAGATAGTACGCGAGTTTTAATTTGTTTTGAATTAAAAATATGTATAGTGGCAAAAAAAAACAAAAATATATATAGAGTTATGGAATTCAATTCCTCTGGGAGTATATACTGAAAATAAATATTAAAGTTTTGTACTTAAATTATTAAAAGTCAAAAGATTCAAATTTGTTTGACCTAAAACATGACCACATATTGTAGTATATGGTTGATGAAAAAATATTATGGTCATGAGGATTTGTATACATTAGTTGAACGTGTTTTAATTAATTTTATATTTTATTTAGGTATATTTTTTTTTACCGTTTAAAGTTCTGCACTTTTTCTTCTTTAATACTTTTGGTTATTGGACAATACTTATATATTATTTTTATATACAAATTCATTAAGTGCTTATAAACAAGAATATCTCATCTTAATAAAATAAAATTGACTGTCATCATGTTATAAATCTGCCTCTATTTATATTCGTACTGCATACTATTATAATAAGGATATTTGATGGGCTTTGTTCTCTTCCTATTAAATCACTGTTATTTGCATTACTATATTTGCAATGTAAATAAAAAAAAATAAGAGAAAATATTTTTAAAATAAATCCAAGAAAATCAAAATTTTTTAGGAAAAATTCTTACTTGAAAAACTGAAAACAAAAAATGCATTTATCACTTCACATTTTTTTTGTTTGTACAGCACACTTGTATTTTCGTATCGCATACTTTGTTTCGTAGTACATACTAACATAGGGGCTGCTATAAATTTATTGATATATATTAAAAATGTATTGTAGCTATAGAATTTTTCAATATTAAAATTAAGAATGTGATTGCTTTTTATACACTTTTTATTTTGTATATTTTTGAAATTTATTAAAATAAAGCAAAACTTTTAAAAATAATGCTACTTGCAGCATAATGTAATTATTATAAATAAATTGGTAACGAAATGGTTGAATATAAGCTGAAGAAAAATAATTGTTAGTTTTATACAATGTGCATTAAATGTGTATATTGTGCCCGTTATATTTTATCTGCTCAATCTTCGTTTCAAAATGAAATCTTTAAATTTTAAATTTACTTTATAACTTTATATTTTTCCGGGAATCATTTAAGTTTTTGTTTAATTTGTAGGACTATAGGATAAACATTAAAGTTGATATTTATTAGATTTCTTTTACATTTTTTAATTATTTTTATATGTTTAAACTTTAAAAGATAATCAAAATAGTAAATTACTGATATTTTCTATTTATGAAGTAAAATTAAAAAATATAAATCTTAATTATAATTTTTATTCTCTAATTCGTTATTCTTGTTCACTGTGATAATTATTTAAATGTTAACTTATAAAAAATTCTCGACATGATGGCATTATAAATCTCATTTTCATTCAATTATTTAAAGTTCAAAATTAGTCTCATAACAAAACCATAATCATTGTTATTATAGATCATTTTATTTTAAGAAAAGAGTAAAATGTGACTGTAAAATTCCATAATATTTGACAATTGTATAAGTACTGTAAGTTAAAGTAATATTTTAATAACATGAGAGATGCTTTTGCTATTTATCTAACTCCATATATAAATGTTTATATTTAATCCACCAATTAGTAGTGAACTTCAATAAGTAATTAATCTTGATCGGTAGATGCATCCATTTGATGAAATTTATGTTAAACTTGATCAATCTTGATTGGACGTTAAAGCTTAATGAACTCGTATGCACAATTTTGATATTCATACGAGTCGGCTGCATAAAACTTTTAATGGTCCATTATAATTTTACAAGCGATAATATTATATATTTATTTATATATACATATAAAATTTTATACTGTATAGTGAATAAAATTAATAGACTGAAAGTTTAATCCCCGTATAAATAAAAATAGTGATCAGACATTTTAGAAACTTATTGGATATATGGCAATAAATATTACGTTTTTAGGTAAAAAAAATATAAGTTTTATTGATTTAAATTTATATACATAGCTAAAAAACTTAACCTAAAATGAACAATAGCAATTTATTGCTTCCGATAGAAAATTGTGGAAAATTATATTTTTCAAAAATACAATTCCTTAATGTTATTCCCATCGTTTTTTTCAGTTTTTCCATGCGAGCTAAGAAACTATACAGGGAAAATGGAAAAGTACTCATACGTTTTTGAAACACCATATGTGTTCAATCTACAAACGATCAATAGGGCAACATGAAACGTCTTAAAACATTTTATTATCTAGCTACATGAGAAAATACTCTGGGGAAAGAAACAAAAAATACATTATCATAAAACCGATACGATATGAAAAATTCATAAAAAGTTTTTTTAATATTATTTCAATTTTTAATCTTATTATTATTATCGTAATGATCAAATCACATTTTTATAATATCCTAAATGTTGCTATTAAAATAAAATAGCTATTAGGTATTTTTTAAAATCACGTCACACTTTAAAACGATAATAATAAGTAAATTATCTGATCAAAATTTCGTGTATCTGAGTTCTGAGATTATTATTTTTTCAAGTATTATATTAATAATATATTTTATAAAAATATAAATAATAATCAGTCATAAAACTCAAAACAAGGTAGTGCAATTAGCTTGGTTAATACGTCTTTTTTCTTGTAAGATTGTTCCATTTTTGAGGAATGTATTCTATTTTCCGACAAATTTTAAGCGGAATGCTTCTTTTTATTTGCCTTTTTGTAGTTTTCTAAGCGATTTATAAAATGGTTTGTGGATAAATGATAACGATTGACCTATTCGTGTTGTTTTAATGTATTTTAATTGTATTTTAATGTTCAAAATATGGCTACTCTATACTAAGAACGCAATTAAAATACCATGCTTGTAGTTTGATGGATAAGTTTAGACAAATAATAGATCTATGCAAAATTAAAAATGAAAGAAGTCAATCTGTGTTTTTACCAGATAGATTTTAAATAAAATCTTTATATAGATTTTTACGGTAGTTTAAAATAAATAAAAATTCATAATTTTGAAAGTCTGATTTATATATATTAAAAATATATTTTAAATAATCACGTGTAAAATCACAGAAGACATAATAACGAATTTAGAACTACGTTAAAGTTTAAAGTGTAACAAGTTAAATACTAATTTTTTTATGGAAATGCCGTCGCCGTCTTAGCGTTTGAAAAATCCAACGTCAAAGAACCTTAAGGGAAACGTAAACGCCAATTCTCAACTGATTTTCCCTGAGCGCCTGTATACGCTTAAAAAATAATATCAATTAAAATAATTAACGTACTTTGTAATATTCGCGAAGAATAAATTAGTACTCGTTGAGTGCAAAGAGGTAAACATTTTTGCATATAATTTTAAATAACATTACGCTATATTAACTAACCATAACCGTTGCCGGTATTAATATAGTATTATATAATGATTAGATAATATATTCTACACGATTATTATATGATTGTCATGTCAGTTGTTCGCGGGGAAAACGAGTGAGAGGAAATTCCGTAGTTGGGCGTGAAGATCGCCGAAGGGATGAGGTGACCAGTATCAGTCTGACGGCGCCTACGGTAGCCGTTCCGTCAGTCACGTGTGCATGGTCTACCCGACGGCCATGATGTGTCTACGATGCATGTAGGGAAAGGACTAAGGGTTTTTTTTTTTTTTTTTTTGGTTAGATTCGTGCAGGAGTACGCAGGATAGGTTCAAAGTAAATAAGTGGAATGTATAGGAACGTTGACAGGCACCTAAGGAGTTGGCAGAAGTTTTGAGGAGGATGAATGTGAATATGTTTGTAAAAACCAATGTAAAAAAGCTGACCAGTAGGGAGTGGACGTACTTCGATCGTCGGCTAGGAAACTGGTTGTGGACCATATTGAACTCGAATGCTATGATAAATCATATTTTTCGATAACGATTCCGAATGAAGCATGGGCGTTTGTAAAACGATGAGTATTACTATTATCATTTATATGGCTAATAAAAAATGTGACATATTGGCTACAAATAGGCACTAGGTGTACTAAATTTTTGATGTATATTTCCACTTTCCGGCATTTTATTTTTTCAATTTATTAATTATTTTCGGTCATTTTGGTAGATATAAATATTATAAACAATCTATATAGTCGGTAACCATAACTAATTCGTTTGTTGTTTTTTAATTTATCACAAATTTTCGTCATATTTCCCTTATAAAACGTAGTTTTATTTATGCTTAGATAATTTATAAAATAATTATTATTAATTATGATAAATATTAATAATTACTTGAAAAATAAAACACATAATTGTAAAATCAATACATTCATCTCTATATGCTCGGAATATAAAATATACATTACATTTTGTTACATTATTATGTTATGTGTATCATACAACAATAGACGCCATTCTGGTGTAACTTCTGTCATTTATCATACACGAAATTAACCAGATTTATTATGTTTATAAATAAAGTGCACGACCTATATTTTAACAAAATTAGGATTTAAAGTAAGAACCGTTATACCGAATAATTTAACTGATAAGATATTGATATCCAAAATTCATTCAGACAACTTTAATATAATATATTATACGTTTCCCGTCTTTTACTGTCTATTAAAAAAAAAGTATGCGTTTTTAAAATGTATCAAAATATGTTCCAAAATATTATTTCATTTGAATTTTTCAATATAATAAAGTAAATATATTAATAATTTGAATAACTTATAAACATTTTGGTCAGGTAACGAGCATTTATAGTAGGTCACGTGGGTATACTTTACCGAAATAGCGTTGGTTATTACTTATTATATGTAAGTCAAATATTTAACCAAAACCATTTGTTTATTTAACGAAACATTTTCAACCAACAAAAATAATGAATGTAATCTTCTTATAAATAAGTCCAAAAGCTATTTTTTATTTTTGTATGTATGAAATAGAATTCTGAACAGTTCATTAATTTTCCATACATGTTGTTCGTTCTACAGAGGAGGTTTAACTAACATTTAAAAAAAAAATTCATCCCCGTGAAAGAAATCATAGATATCAATTATTTGTTATATTAATTTATAAATAGTTTACAACTATATATATATATATATATATACGACTATATATATATTATATAACCTATTTAGAAATTACATATAGACCGAAAACGGTAATGTTTTTTTTTTTTTAAAATGTATAGTTAACTTTTATAACGTATAGGTAATATGATAAAGTAAATTTTTATCGGGTGTAATTTTTTTTTGAATGCACTTGGAGAGCGGATAGAGTCACTCCACTTGCTTTACACACTTAAAAATGTCAAAGCAGAAATATCCCCCTAATTAAATGTGTTTAGAGTGTAATAAGTAAAAATAAAACGAAAGTATAATAATAAAAAAAAGTCCGGTCTATAGAGCGAGGAAGTATTTAGCTCGTAGAATGTCAAAAGAGGGGTGGAATTACTTCGTACGTCGAGTACAATAATTGTGGGGAATATATTGAATTTGAAAGCAATGATACATTTTTTATGCTTCAAGCTTAATTTTATTATGTTTCAGCCTTTTTTGTTTTTAAACAAAATATTCTAAGTAAAACAATAGCATCTTAAATCTCAGGATGTAAGTATATATATACCGTATAAATATGTATACACAGGAATATAGTACAATGTAAAGCGTACAGCTTATGGAAGGAAGTTTTCCTTCAAGCTTATGGAAACTACTGGAAAATTATTATGTTATAAATACCAAATATAAAACCAATTTTTTATCTTTAGCATAAAAAATCCAAAACTCCTACTGAACATTTTCTGGTGGAAAATATGCTCACAAGAAAAATATAAAAACATCATTGTACAATTTATAGTTTCCTCGGTCCACTTAAAATTTGTTTGGTCACGATGTAATCAAACTAGAATTTTGCATGCAGAATTATTACATTATAGATATGTAGTCGTATAATGACGTATCAACCCCACTCTACGCTTGGATCCATTAGAATATTACCATAGTAGACCCCTTAACTAGTTGCCGAAGTCGATCATCAGGAGAACATCAAAAACACTCTATAGAACACTAATCTCCAACCAGAGATAACCAGATTCAGACTCATAACCAGATTATCTCTACATCTGCCAAACATTAGCTAGCTAATTGGTAGTCAAAATGGTAAAGTCTTAGCACTCTTACTATATATATAAATATAGTGTCAAAATATAATGAATTCGGAAGAAACCACTATTTAGACGAATTTGTATATTACAAACAATCATACGATAGTGTATAGACAGAGAAAAATTATGGAAAATATGTAGAAATCACGTGAACTTAACAAAAGTGTGTTACGAAAAAACAATATGCAGTTTCATTATTTCAAGGCATCTCAGATTCTTTTGAAGTTAAATTTGGTCTAAAACGGGAAGCCGCCATTCCATCCACATTATTTAACTTGGTTCTCGAAAAATAACACGAGAAGCAAACGAAGATCAAAGATTGGAGATATGTAATGAAAAAGTTATACCAGCGTATGCATCTAACATTGTGATAATGGGTGAAACCAAAGATGAGGTCATTAATGCAACATCAAAACTTATAAATGCAAGTAAAACAATTTAAACGTAAACGAAGGAAAAACGAAGTACATGGTCGTATCCGGTGATGTACGATTATACTTGCGATCGACCTTTTTTGGCCGTACGATTGCCTATGATTATACGATTGTGTATGCTATTACTACAAGGCCATAAATATACACGAATAAGAAAGAATATAAGTGATAATGTATACAGGCAGGGAGATATTTTTTTCACACCATAAAACAATTATTGAAACGTAAATTTTTGTGAATATTAATAAATTGTATACATATGTGTGATCAAAAGACCAACCCTTAAACCACTATTAATTTAACCTATTACTTATTTTACGTGGTGTTTCATAGTAAATCGGGGGGATATTTTCAAATTAAACTGTCCGGGTGAACAAATCCCGCCTAGTTTATAGGTGCGACAGTGACAATTTTCATGTGCATTTATATAGTTTTCATTATACCGGTGTAAAATTATGTTAAAAATAAATAACAATTTATTAGGCCATGTGTAATCCATTGTATATCTCGATTATAATATACACCAATCGTATTATACGAAATCGTACCTGTGCTATCATACTAAAGCAGCCTTTGAACAACGGTACTTTGCTTTACATTAGACAATGTAAAACATACGCAATCGTAATATACCTGTAGTATTAACTATTAAGAAGTTCATTAAGAATGTAGATTATACAGTTGAAAATTTATACATTTGAAAAAATTTATCATTTCAAATACTTAGGCGTCATTATCAACAGAAAGAATGACATGCATCTAGTAATAAATGAATACGTCACGAATAAAATGTTATTTCAATATCATAAAATTTCTAAAATGTAAGTTGTTATATAGATCATATCAAAGATATGATATATATTTAATATATCAAAGACACTATTATACCATAGTTACCTTAGACCTATAATAACAAACGCTTGTAAAACTTGATCATTGTCCAAAAGCGATAATACTTTAATAGACTAATCAAGTTCAAAAGAAGAGCTTTATTAACTTTTACGGACCAAATTTTAATCCAGAACACAGATAGATGAAAGAAGAAGCAATGAGAATATAATGATACTGTATATAATAGTCCAGACATACTCGCTTTTATTAGGATCAAACGGTTTCAATCTATTGTTTGCACGTGTATGGAAAGAGGATGATTAGATAAATAAAAATATACCAGTCAACAAAATCAATGAAACAAGACCTTTGGGACGATCAAAAACCCAATGACTGGACATAGTTACCAAATATTGAGATATTTTAGACCAGAACACGTTCTTACAGATAGCGTATCAAAAAGATAGACAGAGAGAGTATGTGATAGTAAAGCTTGTTCTGAATATATTGTTACAGCCAAGGAAATGAAAAAGAAGAAATTTTATCGAGAACTCCGATCAAACGAAAATGATTTCACTGACATAATTATTGTATGAATTAATTTCAGTATTTTTTAAAAACAATATACAACACAGAATATTTGACATGCTTATAAGATTTCATTAAAACTATTAAATATGTAAATTACATACGTACTTCTCCCCCAGTATGTTTTTCAGTACAATATTAATCAATGATTAATAGGTCATAGGAATTTAAATCATTTTTCAACATTTTAATAAAGAAAACTTGTGGTTGACGTCGAAAAACACTATAGGTAGCTAAAAACTCGGATATATGTACCGTAGTATAAAATATAAAAGTTAATTATACATTTTTAAATTATTTTAATAACGGAATCAAATTGTGTTTACATAATATTAGACGTATTATAATTAAAATTATTTATAGGCATTAAATTTATTTATATATGTTTGCAGTAGTAAATTTACAAGACTACCTACTACTTTTTGGGTATTATGTTAACTTTATATTTAATACTTAATCGAATCGCATGAAGAATTATACACAATAAATATAATTATATGGAAATATAAAATAATTATATTAGGTTTTAAAGGACTTTATATTTCATTAAATGTAATTAAAAACGTAATCGCGTATACATGTATCATTAAATATATGTTTTAGCGAGAACATAAAATTATTAATTAAATGTCATATTATAATATGTATAAATATTGATTAAAACAGATTTTATTAAACAATAAACTTTCTTTACCTAGTGTTAACATATTAACGAAGAGGTGAAGAAGACAGTTAATAACTTAAAAAAATATATTTTTACCTCTATTAATTTTCGTCTCTAATGTTGTGATAACAATTTATGGAGATTTCTCATTTTATAAGATCATATATTTGATAGTTGATATTAAATCGAAAATAGCAGTTATTTATTTTATTTTGACAACTTCTATATACAGTAAAACAACTATGAATATTATTGTTTTAATATTTTAAGGGTATACTTAAATGTTTATAACGACAATATTATTTTACGAATTACATCATAATCGTTTAGACCGGGGTGGTCCAACCCCCGGCCCGCGGGCCGCATGCGGCCCTCGATGCCTTTTTTTTGGCCCCCACACCACAATTAAATTAATTATTTATTTTGTTAATTAAAAATTAAAGTCACAATAATATTTTAACAAAATCGTGATATGATCGTATACATTTTACATTTTATATTTATAGTTTATGGCGTTTATGCTATAAAACGTAGAAATACGTTTACGTATTATGTTAACGTAGGAACACAAAGCTCAAAGACACAGAGCATTAATTAGATTTTTAGAAGAAATGGAGAGAGAGTATGGTGATATCACTGTGTTACACTATGAAGTAAGACGGCTGAGTGCAGTGAATTGTTTGAAGTCTTTTTTTGCATTGAGAAGTGAAATTTTTGAATTTCTTAAATCTAAAAATATTGGACAACAGTTTTATGAAGACTTACAAAGTATTTCATTCGTGAAGTCTCTTGCTTTTCTCACTAATTTGGCATCTCATTTAAATATAAGGTTTTCGGAAAAAATTAGAAATATTTAAAAACGCATTAGAAAACAATGACGTGCACATAATATAAAATTATAAAATAAAATATAAATAGACAAAATATAATTATTTTTCTTCTGGCGGCCCCCGGTGTGTTTAAGAAAGTGTAAATTGGCCCGCGAACCACAAAAGGTTGGACCACCCTGGTTTAGACACATATTTTAATCTAATACACTTTCATGATATTTATTTAAAAAAATTCGTTGAAAAATTATTTAAAAAAATAAGATATTTATAAAGAACTGTATTTTTTGAGCTTTTAATAATATGCATCATTTTGCATGGTATAATTGTTTTCAAAAAATTACTTAGATATACTTAATTCAACATATTAAAAAAAATTTGTTTCATTAAACTATATACATACAAATAAAAATAGAGATTTTGTCCTATAATCTATAGTTGAATGGAAAAAGTTGTGTTGGGAATAGATAACTAAAAATGTATCTAGATGGAGATAAATAAAAGCATAAATACAATTATACAGAAAAAGATAAAGGATAAATTTAAAGTTGACTATATAAAAAAAAGATAAATTTCAAAACATTTTTAAGATATTTAAATTTTTTAGATATTTTTTATTTTTTTATTATAAATTACATTTTAGATATTTGTTTATTTTGCATATTTAAGTATATTTTTAGTAAAAATATATCCATAAAAATTATTTATATAAATTTACTTAGATAGAAAAATGTTGATTCTAGATAACTGTGTAGATAACTTACCATTGTTTATCTAGATTAAAAAAATATATGAGTTAATTAGGTACTCATTTTAGAATATTTTCGTTATTTTCCATTAGTTGAATCATTCAAAGAAAGATAAAAATATCCATTTAGTGTAGAACGAAATGCTTTACTGGATCAATAATTCAAAGTTATTTTTTTCCAAATGTTAATATTGAAACGACAAAATAAAGGGCCCACTCCAACAACCCGATAACTCCGTTTTTTGGTAAAATTATTTTATTCAATAATATGATAAATAAAGAGAAAAAATGATACAAAAGTACTTTTTCTGTAATAAGTTACCAAAGTATTAATGAAAATGCATTTGCCTAGACGTTTACTGAATGTATGGTTAATTTCGGTGCAACAAACAGACCACTCCGGAATTAACATGTGATATTTTGAGCAACAAGACAATGCAAGATGGTTATTGACTTTTTAATTATTTTTATGGATGAATGAAACTTTATTATAATGATTATAATTATATTTAATATGATGCAATAACTATATTATAAGCAACTTATTATTATATTTAATATAATATTTTATCGACATCCTTCCTCACCTCTCTAAAGTTGTTGAAACTATCGTTCTTAACTCCATTCAGCCCGCCCTAAACCACATTCCCGTTTGACGAACAACATAGTTTAATGACCGGATCGTTCAACTACGACTTGTAATCTAGTTTTTACCTCTTTTATTTTTGTCTCTTTTCGTGAACATTTACAATATCATATATATATGGACTTCTCTAAAGCGTTTGATCAGGTCGACCACAATTTCTTTATAAATAACCTTGATCTTCTTGTAATAGGCAATCCACTTCTCTCTTGGCTTCACTCCTACCTGTCTAATCTATATCTCATTATCTCTGTTCTTGGTACATCCTCATCTGCTTTTACTCCTTCGTCCAGTGTTCCACAATGTGCTATACTTTCCCCCTCTCCTTTTTGCTCTTTTTGTAAATTCCGCCTCCTCTGTTCTCTTTAATGCTAAACTTCTTATATTTGACGATAACATTAAAATGTATCTTTGTATAAAATCCATTTCCGACCAACAACTCCTCCAGCATGATCTAAATAACTTAATTGCTTGGGGTGACACCATCTGCTTTTCCCTGACATCCCTAAATGTTTAGTATTTTTCTTTTATCGCTCACGCTCCTGAATTACTTTTCCATTTTTATTATTGATAATATTCCTATTAAATCATCCGGTTCTATCTACAATCTCGGTTTTACGGTCAACTATGACCTTTCCCCAATTAAACATATTGATGATATTAGCTGCAGGGCATTAAAGATTCATGGCTTTATCCTTTGGTCCTCTTTTGAGTTCTATCTATTATCGTCCCTCAAAGCTCTGTATTGTGCCCTGGCTCATCCGATCCTTGAATACGGCAGTACCATCTGGGATCCCTCAACTGGTAATGCAAGTTCTATGGTTGAAAGTTTCCAACGTAGACTCCTGTCTATTGTTGCCTACAGATTGAATATTCCTCACCCTCCCCACGATTACACTCCTGTTCTACGTATTTTGAATATTGCTACTTTAACGGACCTTCGACATCCATGTAATCTGTCCTTTAACTCCAATCTCCTCTCTTCAAAAATTAATTCTCCTATTATTTATCTCTTATTAATTTCATAGTCCCTGTTCGTACTATTCGCTTTTCTATCCATTTTTATACTCCCCGCTGCTCTTCTGATTTACTTCAAAATTCTCCTTTAGTCCGTCTCATGCGAATAGCAAATAGTAACCCCTTCTTTTACCTATAATAAAATGTTTATATATTCTCTTTATATTCAAACCATTTATAATATTCTTATTTTATACATATTATTAATTTTTTTTTTTTTTTTTGGGGCTTGTCCCGTTTCTATTTATAAAATAAAAGAAATAAATATGAATAAAATAATGAATATAGGAAATGGAAACATTTCGTGATTTTAAAAATGAGAAAAAATCTAAATTATTTAGTCTAAATAAATTATTATTCGGAAATGATCACACATAAATTATGTTGTTTTATATTAGTTTGCATTATAATACTTTTTCGTGGATAATCGTATTAGGTAAATTAATTTTCGAGTAAGCCTTATTACATTTTGGATATGATGAAAACTATGAATTTGTGATTTTCTTAATGAATATAATTAAGTTAGTATTTTGAATCACTTTGGAAAACATTTTACATTATATGTATGAATAGATAATGAAAATTAAATGTGTATTATTATCAAGAAAAAGATTTCGAAAGTTAAACATTCTACCAAAACTTAACTTTACTCTTAATCCAATCAATAGTAATCTCAGAAGAAAAATATGAGACATGACTTGATACAGCGACGTGATGAATTTGAATAATAGATATATAGTTATTACACATAGGTAACCCAAAAAGTTTAAAGTTAATAGATAATTCATGTTTTATTAATTAAATTTAAGTTAATTTTTAAATTTGAAAATGGATATATAACTGAAAATATTATTTAAGATTCATTAAAATTAAATTAAAATTAAAAATTGAAGGGGAACAAAATGTATTAGTATACTATTACGTTGCCTTAAAACATAAACTAAATGCATAAATATTTTAAAACTCAGACAGAACCATGGGTAATTTTTTAAACTAAGTATTTTATTAATTAACAGAATCAATGATTTGACATTGTACACTATTTAAAAACAATTAATTTAAAAAGAACATCTGGTTTATTTATTTTAATTACATTGGTTATAAAATGTAAATAAATCAATTATTGAAATTTTTATATCAATCACTTTAGGGTAGCGTGATTTTTTTCAGTTTTTCTAGTGAAATACAAATATGTAATTGTCAAAATTACAAAAAAAACTTTGACGATTTGTCAATCCAACTATTTTCCATCTATATTTTAAGTCTAAAAATAAAAATGTAATAAAATAAATAAATAAACAAATATAATTTACCTTCAATTGAAATTGAAATTATGTAAGTTACTCGTAATATATTTCGTAATTTTTATAAAATTGAGAATAAACAAAGTAGGAGTACAGATAAAATTATTAATTATAAGTTATAAAACTAATAGAAGTAGAAATTATAATAATATTAAATAGATATATTTATTTGAATTTGAATTTATAAATTGGTGGACTATTGTTAATATATTTTGTAGATAACAAATGATTAAATTGTGTTTTACACGATAGTAAGCAGCAAAGATGAAAACCAAAGTTTTATGATGATACATTTTTAATAACTCCGAGAAACACTGGTTTTACAAGCAATTTTCATTGTATACATAGGTGTTATGAATTTTCATCATTATGATAACATTATTATTCATATTATTATTATACTTTTTATAATAGTTTTTATATATTATATAAATAACTTCATAAATTAAGTTAAATAATTTTGTAAATTGATAACAAGAAATAAAATATATAATATATTGGTATTACAAAACATTTGTGTTTTAAAAAATCTAAATTAATTAATATTGTTACATTCGGGTCAACTTCATTAATATAGAATATTTTAATTATACCCGAAGGGATAGGATTTTGAAACATAGCGGAGTTCTTGTATTTTATACCCTCAATTTTAATTTTACCACTTATATATTTTATTATTTTGTTAACTTTGATTATATCACTATTTTTTAAAAGCATTTTTCATTGGGAACATTTGTAGTAAATCATCGTTTACTGCACCATTTGGTCCCATAACTGATACTGTTCCTAACTGCCCTTCAATTTTTCTTACATAAGCTAGTGTTGTCGAAACTTTTTCCAGAATCATTTTTAATAAGTCATCAGTTGTTGGTGTAAGTCTACGTTCTGATGGAATTTCTAAAACACATTTAATATTATAAGTTGTATAAGTTTTGTATTTTGTAAAGTTTGTTGTTTATGTATCAATGTCTAATATTGTAAATTTATTTTTCCAATTTCGTAAGTAATGGACTGAGTTTTAAATTATCCTAATACAATTAATTAAAAATGTAATGCTTACGTAACATTTTATTTTGTAATTGTGGTGATGTAGGACTTAATGCATAAAGATTATTAAAAAAAATAAAAAAAAAAAAAATATATATATATAAAGGTATATACATATAAATATAAATAGATTTTAAATATGATTAATTAAAAATAATATCTTACATGTAAATACGGTAGACTCATTTAATGCTTGTTCCAATTTTTCAGGAGTACTTTTAATGCTAATCTCACTGTAGAATTATTCATAATGTGTACTGTTGTTATTTTGAATTTTTAACACTTTAATTTGTGACTGTGGTGTACTGTTACATGTTATAATTTTGATTTTATGTACAATTATAATGTAGGTGTAGACAGGTACATATATATTATATATATATATATATAGATTTCTACATTAAAATATTTTGCATAAATTAAAATTATTAATAATTTGTACATAGAACATCGTTATAACCCATCCAGTCCATCTACGTACTCGGGGACGTCACACGTTTAACTAGATCCGGGTTCAAAAATATTAATTGAACAATGTGTGATACCGAAGTGTATAACCACAATGTGCGACTTTTATATTATCGTGTAAAATGTGAATTTATAAAATAAATCCATTTTTATCGTGGATAATATTGGGTAATCAGTATTTTGCAGGAGTATTCTATAAAGATAACCTCAAAAAATGCATGTAGGTGCTTCCGCAATTTTAATAACCAATAAAAATTTAAAAATGTAACGGTTTCCAAGGGCGTAGATAAACTGGACGGATTGTAATAGGGTTGCTTATAATAATAAAGTTTCCCCCTTAATAGCATTGGAATAAAGTTTAATAATTTTAAAACCTTCATTTTTATTAATACAATTTAAAATTAATTGTTTTATTTTCATGCAATTAATATAAATTATAGATAGGTACTTACAAGTATCAATTTCTTCAATATATTGTTTTTCTCGAGTTCTTCTACGTTTTATAGGAGTTTATTTTATAATTTCCGTTTCAGATTCAGATGTTATTGAAGATAGAAAAATGTATTTTTCTTTCATTGCCGCTTCGTCATAACTATATCTAAGATTTATATAAAGTAGTAACAAAATATTGTCCAATGAAATAGACAAAAAATCCAATTAATACCTAGTAAAAAATTGAGTAATAACTTTAACTTGAAAAGTTAGTCAATCGATCTGTGGCTCAACTGATGCTGACTTCATTTTATTGCTTCCACTTTGTGGCCAATTGGAAAACCATAATTTTCCGTATTGCATTAACCAATTTGTAGAAATAACTGAATATTTGTTTTCCAATTCAAAATATCTCACTACCCACTATAGAATATTGATAAATATAAATAATTCTTACAAATAAGAATAATTTTTATTAATTAATAATAAAAAGTTAATAAGTATCGTCAAATAATATAAAAAAAAAAAAAAATCGGTAATGATATTTTTAAGGATTTTTCAAGTTAAACTAAGTGTCACTAAGTAATGCATGTTCAAATGTTCAATTAATATTTTAATAGAATAAACGGTACACATTTTTGCCACCCAAGAATGCTCAAAATGTTTTGAATTAATCGGTTAGGTGGGAAAGATGTGTTTAGATAAATATAAAGGACTTTTGGGGTACCTAATTAGCAGTTAAAAAATATGACGTCAATATACATAGTGCTATATATGGTAAATATTTGGTGTAGACTTCAAATTTATTTTTTTTTAATTTTTCAATTTACAATAATTTATAAATATTATATTATATTATAATCTACGTATATAGTATGTATCTATGACTAGTTTAACTGTATTAATATGTATATATATTACCTATTATTATCTTGTTTATAATAATATTTCGAGATATTTCCCTATAAAAGGTAGTTTTATTTTACACTTTTAAAAACTACTTAAAATTTGATGTTATCGCATTTAAGGTTATTTGAATCAATTTTATTCGATTATTGCGATATCATTTAAAAATACTCTATGCTGTGGAGTTTTTATTAAAACTAAAACGTGTAAACTTCCAATGCCGGTAAATTTAAAACCATTATTTATTTATTTATTTATTTATTTTTTAAATTTATAATAATACATCTAGTTTGAACCCATATTTTCCATGAAATAAACTGTTTATCTTAGTATCATTGATTGTGAAATTAAAAAAAAAAAATCAATTATTCCAGATATGTATATAAAATTGATTAAAAATTATTAAAAATCTGTTTTTCAAATAAAGGTATACCTTCGCACTACGACAACGTTCTATGATTTTATTTTCAATGTATTTAGGTTTTCAGATAATTAGAGTTATGGACATTTATTGCCTAACGTTTTAGGATTTTGATAATGTACTTTCATTGTAATAATTATTCTAATTCTTATTATTTTTCCTAACTTTAGATAGGTAAATGAACAGTTTTACATCATTTTATTTCAAAAACATACTTAGGTTTGCACCTTACGATAAGTATAGCTACAAAATTATTGGATGGATTTAAATAAATATTCTTCTTCTTCTTCTTCTTATAGTGCTTATCCGTTTCGGATGTTAGTGACCAGCATGGCTATCACCTCTTTGTCTGTGGCTGTCCTAAAGAGTTCGATCGACGTTTTATTGTACCATGCCCTTAGATTTTGCATCCATGATGTTCGTGGACGTCCCGGACCTCTTCTTCCATTTATTCTTCATTGAATAATGGAATGCAGTAAGCCGTATTTTGCTTCATTTTTCATAACATGACCAAGATATTCTAATTTGCGGATTTTAATGTTATCGAGGAGCTATTTCTTTTTATTCATCCTTCGGAGTACTTAATGGTTGGTTATATGTTGTGTCAATGATATGCGGAGCATTCTTCTATATATTCTCATTTCGAAACCCTATATTTTTTTACCCATTGCTTCATTAAGCGTCCAGGATTCGGCCCCATACAGCAGGATAGAGAACACGTAGCATTTTAGAAGTCTAATTTTTGTTGTAATGGTGATATCATGACTTTTGAAAAGTTTACTCATTTTGTTAAAAGCTGCTGTGACTTTTGCTATTCGGGTTTTGATTTCTTTTGATATATCCCAGTTTTCGTTAATTATTGTTCCCAAATATATTGCGTGTTTTACTCTTTCTATGATTTGGTTGTTGATCTTTAGATTTAGATTTATATTATCTATATGGTTTTTACTAATTAGCATACATTTTGTTTCGTTGATGTCAAATAAACAAAATAAATATATACGTTGTATATTATACATACACACTAGAGGTGAGTTGAAAAAAAAGTTTTATGCTTTTTTTGCTTACGTTTTTAAGGAAGTATTTTGTTGTAAAGGTACCTATGTAATTTTTTTAAGAAAAGTGAATGAAATTTTTTTTTTTTTTGGTTATTTGATTTCTAAAATTGAAGTTTGGTTGATGTTTGACAAATTAATGTTCGGTTTGAATTTGGATTCGCTTTTAAACTTCATATTTAGTTCTGTTCGACACATACATTTTGAGTTCGACCCACTTATAACACACACATAAATAAATAAATACATATATACATATTATACATAACGGCAGCACACATCACCTATTCCTTTTTCCACAGTCGTGTAGAAATAATAAAAAAAAAAATGGAAAAGTATTGGTATAAATTATGGGAATGATAACAGTGCTCAATTAAAACAGTAACAGGAAAAAGAAGTGACAGCAAAAGAAAAATAAAACAATGATGCAACCACTATATGAATATTAAACAAGAACCGTAAATTGTGTAACTAATTATTTATTTAAGTGTAAAGGAGAGTTCATTCTGGTGTTTCTTTATTTAAAATAGACGAGTTGTTGTTTGTAAATTCATCCAGACCATAATTATACACTAACACTAACACTAACACTGAAAAAATAACGTCAGAGGCCTATCTGCTTATTTGTGTTATTTTTTTGAATATTATGTACAATAAAATTAAGCTTTCAAAAACAAGTACTTTTTTGCCACCAATATATAATTGAATTTTTGTGTACGAGGGAAGCAACCGCAGTGCATTATATATTGGAATTATTATATATATATATATATGTATATTATGTATTTACCACAATATATTTTATAAACCCTATAGTGCATTTCATTTTAAATGCTTTACACGCTGACTTATAGGATATGAAATAAAATCGAGAATTCATCATTTATACTGCTAAAAAGTTACATTCGGTCGTATAAATTTAATATTGTAATTTATAACCGTCAAAAAGCAATTCCGGCGATTCGTTCGTCAGACGACTTTAAAATTATCAACCGTGGAATTGTCGAAAAAATAAATGACGTGCAGATGGTAACGGGTAATTCCGTTTGTCACATCATAGCCATCGCAGGTTCTTCCGAAATCCACTCGTACGATTTACAGTACGACTAAGTGTTTTGGATCATTTGATTTCGAGTAAATGTTCTGTACTTATCTCTTGAAATATTGCACGACAAGATTACGACGATTCGTCTTCAAATTACAAGTAGGTACCTATAACAGTTTCTGAAAATCATTCACTTATCTCTAATAAATCGATTAGATGTAACGCTAAAAGAGATTTTTGCGGATCTGAAATGAAAATAGACGAGAAAAAGTTTTAGCATTGAAAATACTGAGTCTAAAAATTCTAAAAGTTATTCAAAAAATGTATTATGCGCAAAAAATATGAAAAATAAAATTAATCGGATGTAAAGTTTTCTAGAATCAAAAATATAATAAATCCAACAATTTCTGAAAGTTCTAGGATGCGTGAAGAAAATATCACAAAAGATCGAGTTCAATGCTACTAAAAAAAAAAAAAAATACTTCTCAATACACTTTTATTTTATAGATATCGCGAGATGTTTTATATAGGTAGGTAGTAAAGAAATACCTAAAAACCTAGGACACGTGTATACTAGCTATTAGTAAGGGCTTCTAAGATTTTTTCAAGAAAAAAAAGGAAAACGGACTAAGTACAATAATATATTTTTTTAGTTTGATATTCGTGTATATATAAAAAAAAAAAAAATGAGTTATTTTCCGTTATAAATGTAACTTTATGTAACGTCAAAACATATTTCTAAATATTTATTATGTACAAAGCTTTCATGCTCATTTTACATAACGAGTTATTATGCATAAAAGTACATGGAACGAGTATATTTCAGCATTTTTGATTACCTGAAAAGACATAATATTATACGTTGTTATTATAGCGAGTTTTGGGTGCAATATTAAAGTAACATTATTAATGTTCAAAGGTATATTGTATATTTTATGAAGCTCATATACATTTCAGTGTTGGACTCCACATTTAACTATTTTAATTTTAATATTTATTTATTTTTATTGTTATCATAATAATATAATCAGGTTCTAATGTTTTTCAATCTCCTTAGATGGGTGAAAGCTATGTATTACTTCAATGGAGAACCTGACAAAATTAAGGCTACTATGAATTTGTAGACTTAAAATATATTTTGATTCTGTAGATTCTCTACTAAAGAATTTTTATACTTTTGCTAAACATTTAAAAAAAATTATTAATTCACAAAACTTTGTGTTATGAAAATAAAACATAATATTTAAAATCGTTCTCAAAAATAACCCTTTAAAATAGACGTATGTGCAAGGGTCTAAAAACGATTTTTTTTCTGAAAATGTTATAAAAATATTTTACTTTTTTGTTATTTTCCGGATATATGTACGATTTAATCAAAAAATAACAATAATGTTATTATTATATTTGTATGTGATTATGCGTCACCTGAGAATCAAAAGGTTCTTTGTCAAATTAACGAATCGTTCAGGAGAGCGGTTTAAAGTAAAAATTGCTACTAATTTTGCTTGAGTTAAAACTTTAATATATTTTGCATATTTATCAATAATTATCGGATTAAATAAATTCTAAGATTAATAGACGCAGAAAAAATATAAAAATCGTTCTATGATAAAAATTGATTTTTCGAAAATATTGATTTAGAACCTTTTCATTTTCAGGTGATGAATGCTCTAATGTTAGTTTTTATATTTGTACACACTATTTTATTATATTTTTAAATAGGTATACGTTAAATTTCTATTATATCCCTATTTAGTATCTAGTACATATAGGAAAGTTTTTAGATTAAACAATCAAAAAACTAGTGACCATAAATCCACTAGGGAAACAGAAACTGATAAATCTAACGTTCTTACGTCTCTCCTCACAATTCGTGGTCGTGGTTACCAATATCATCAATACAGTATTTACAATTTGTATTAGGTTTGTTGATTTTAGGTTAAAAGTAGAGTCCTCGTGTTGATGTCCTAAAAAAAACATATACATATGCCCCCCAAAAAATGCATTTATGACCTAAAAACACAAACAGTTCTAAAATCCTATAAAAATGCCCTCAAAAAATTTAAATTATAATCTAAAAGAATACCTTTAAAATTGATTAAGTTACTTGAATTATATATTGTATACTTTTGTATAATAATTATACAACGTATTTTATATTTCTTATTGAACTTTTTACGGTTTAATGTACATTTATATAATTAAAATTGATTTACAAATGTTAAATTGTAAGTAAAAAAATATATATATATATTATGCAGATAATAAAAATAATCTATACAATTTTTTTTAAAAATAAATAATATTAGATAGGTATACTTGTGATTTTTATGTCGATTATTAAAAAAATAGTTAAAAATGACCGTAAGTAAAGTAGGTCAAGCCAATTGTTTTAAAAAGGGTTTACAAAATTACAGTTTGCTATTTTATTAAGTATAAATTAAGTATAGAAACTGGGAAATTAGATGCACACTAGTTGCGTGGGCGTTTCTAATTTGTTATTTATTTAATAGAAATATAGATAACATTTTTTTTTTTGTAGATTTGAATAGAAGTACAATTTTTGCGATTTAATGTTTTCAAAATTAACATGTTAAACCATAAATAATTCTATCGTCTTTAATTCAATGTACAACAAATAATTGATGTTCCTCTAAAATGACACGAAAGTCAATAAAAAAAACCGTTTTACGTTATTGTTTTTTATAGACACCTATTATGTTACTCACGTGTGTGAAAGAGATAAGGAACATGAAGCTTGTGCCGGCATCCTTTTAAACGATATTTGCACATCGCACAAAAGCACAATTACCGCGTATGTCAACAAATACATTTTCTATAATTAAACTTAACGGGACATGCACTGCATCCTACTATATGTTATATTATATTTATATAACCTTATGTCCAAACATAACAAATTTTTCACGTTTTACATATTTTAGCTTGTTTGTATGCTATAATGACAAACAATAAATTTTCATAAAACTTTCTAAGGTCATATGTGTTAATTCGAAAAATTTAGTAGATGTAAAATAAAATGAAAACACCATGGACTTACTATTAACTAGACTTCGGGTCAAAACATTTCAGACAAAATCTGATAAACAAAAAGTAGTTACTTTTTTCCACAACACCCGTGATAATTATTCCTGTTATCACATTTTTATTTAAAACCTAATGACAATGATAAAAAATATACCTAGTACTATACATAGATTTTTTTTCTTTCACAATATTATTTTGTTCATATCGCATATGTTTCATAATAGTGAGAGAATGGTGAGTCGCAGTTAATTTAGTTAAAAGTTAGTTATAGTTTTACTTTTATTTGTACAGAAAGATGGGGATTTGAATAGGGTATGAAACACAAAATTAAATGTAGATGGAAAAAGTAGAAAAGCGTCAGGGGTTTTGTGTTACAAAAGAAGCCCTATTAGGTTAAACGGTAAATTGTCTATGTCAATCGTGAGACCTGCAATAATGTATGGAAAATAATTTTGGATAGATATCCATCTTAGATAGATTTAGTAGATAGGAAGATAGAACAGAGAATCTATGTAGCAGAGATGAGAATATTATGGTAGATGAATGTTAAGGAGTAACTAGAGAGGACAAAATAAGAAATATTTAAATAAATAAAAAAAAATTTAAATAAAGCTTCGATGGTTGCACAATTGGAGAGAATATATTAAGACGGCTCGGGCATGTATTAAGGAGGGAAGAGGCTGTGGTAGTAAGATTAGTAAAGGAAATATATGTTGATGGAAAAAGGGGGAGAGGAAGACCGAAAAAGAGGTGGGGGATGTGATGGCGAGTGACACGAAGAAGGGGCAGGAGATAGAGTTAAGTGAAAGTGTAGTATCCCAAATAGTTAAAAGAAAAGGCGAATGAGAAGGAGAAGTATATTTTTACATTTTATGTTCTGAGTGAAGTTACTTACGTATTTGTTTTACGATATGTTTGTTTTATTTTATTATTTCTAGAAACAATTTTTTGGGTTGGAATCGGATAGGAGTTTTATAGTAAAGATCTATTTAAATAGCATGATTGTTCTAAATGATATGGATCAGCAGTCATTTTTGGACTTTCCTAGTAGTTTTTTTAAGCTTAAAGAAAACAATCTTTTTTTTTTTATTTGAAAAGAAATTTTGCTTGGACTAAGATTATTAGCTTTGTGTACATTATAAAATATATATTATGATAGAATATTATCCATTATATACAAGTTAAAAATAAATGTTTTATTAAAAATTATTTACATTATTAAAGTACTGATTTTTGTTAGATAATCCAAAATTTTTTCGCTTTTATCTTCATTGAAGGCTTCTTCTAATTTGTTTGGTATTGATAAGGTATTTCGTACATTTTGAAATTTTTGTGAATCTTTTATAATGGGAACGTTTTATAAATATATACAGTTTTTCAAATGGAAAATAAAGCGCAAATATTACTATATATAACTAAAATATCAAATTTGGCAACGTCATAAAATTAAAAATATAGTTTTTTGACAGAAATATATAATTTTACAACAAGCTCCAATGAATTTTTTTTTTATTGAATGCAATGATTTATCATTAATTTTAAATTCAATATATCAACCACTTGTATCCTACCAAACGAGCTAAGTGCTTTCACTCTCTACTTGCCAACATTTTAAATGATTCTCCAATAATAGCTCAATATTATCATTAAACACATTTACATTTTTCTTTGTTTTTAAGCATTATTTCCTTATTTAATTGAAAAAATTATAATATTGTATTATTTATTTATCTATTTTATAGTTAGTATTTTAAAATATTCGAATATTTGTATTTTTAAATTTAAACTTTTTTTTTTAATTTTATAATAACAAGAATAGTTTATGTTAATTTTATATTTTTAATTATCTTAATCAAATTATTACAACTGATTAATGTAGTACACTATTAATTAATTAATTAATAATAATAATAATAATAATATTAATCATAATAATAATAATATATTGAATTTTAAAGAAAAACATAAATAGATTAACAATTTGTTAAACATACAAAGAAATGTACGAGTATGTGAAACAAAATAATATTAAGAAAATAATGAGACAAAAGTTCTTATATAGCACATTTTAAATACAAACTGATCAAACAAAAAATAAAAATAAAAATTCACTAAAAATAAATAAAAATTTAGGAAAATATGTACAAAAGAAGATTTTATAACTTGGACATTTTCATCTTATATTTTACATATTTAGATCTAATAAGTCTTAAAAGATTTTATAGAAATATCATATAGCATGCATAACGTTATACCTAAATTAAAAGGATCTCTTTTTACAAATTCGGTATCATATTTTTTATTTTAAATGCATTATTAAATATTTGGCGAGTAACATAATTGTGATTGAAACTGACTACTTGAAGGTTAAAAAATACAAATTAAATAATAACTCTTTTTCATGCAATTTTTTTAAATTTAATATACTAAGTGTATTGTATAGTATGTCCGTATTTGAATTAAAAGATTCTCTAATGGAAATCCTTAGGAGAGAATTTATTGTAGTTCTGAGCAATCTCAAATATATTTCAAAAGGACTGCCCTAGACACAAATTCCGTAAGTATATAGAGATGGTGAAATAGCACAGAAAACCATTTTTATCGCATTAGGTGTTAAAGTACTATTTATTACTTTAAACCTACAGATTAATTTCTTTATAGTTGAACTAATATGAAGGTTCCATTTTAAGTAACGATCTATAATTACAACTAAATACCTAATGGAATTCACGTCTCTTATATATAAGCAGCTGTTACAAGTAGTTGTACAATTATTCGTATGGCATTTAATATCATGCATATCGAGACTTCTGACGTATGATATGGAAAAAGGAACATAACATTTTTGATAATATCTTTTGTATAATATTCTAATCGATCGTGATTATTGAACTCGGTGATAATATTATTTTGTCTTTGACTAAATTGTTACTTTACGTCCTCAATTCCCTGGAATTAGCGTAACGCTATTATGAAATTTTACAATTTTATGATACTTAAATTTATTTTTGATTTTAAAATAACTGTGCCTCTATATAATTTAACTTTTATGAGGTAAGTATATATACATTTATCATTTGTATATTATTTTCATTGGCATATTGGAAAATTTTTGGAAACTATTTTCCAATCAATTATCGACTTCATCTGGTATTTTAGTGTTGGTTGATGGAAAGTTAAAGAAGAATTAAATATGTGTAAAGAATCTGACATTTATCCTACGTTACGTCGGTTTTGCACGAGATAAATGTGAATATACTGTCCAAACAACTTTGAAGCGTTTGCCTTGTCTCGACAGAAATTTTTTCGGTTGAAAGTTATGTCAATTATTGATAATTTAATACAATAATTTACCAGCATTATTAATTAATTTACTATATTTGGAATACGTAAACTTTTAGACGACAATGTCGTTAAATCTAAAGTAATAAGGTGGCTGGATAATAGTGATCAACTTGTAGTATTCGAATTATTGAAAGTGTGCGCCAGATAAGAAATGTTTTATTATGTTTTTAATAATTATACATTTTGTAAATATAAAAAAAGATATATTCTGGATTTTTTTAATAAAAAATAAAAAATAATAATAAACGAAAAATGAACTTTGATAATTTAATTTAAAAAAGCGCTAGTTTGTTTACAGACATTAGTGGAAACTACAAAACCATAGGAAATCATCTGCAGTTGCTGTTATAAATGTAAAATAAATTATATAGCGATGCTAGGTTGTACATAAAATAACAAGAATTATACATATGTAAAAAAGTAGGATTTATTGTTTTAAATGTTCATTTTTCGTTTACGTATAATTGGTATAAAAATGTTACACAATCCGTGGATAGAAGGTATCTATATTAAACTTCCAGGAACGGAGAGTTAAGAAAATGGATATTTTTGAATGAAACATTAACAACAATAACTTTGCATCACTGACTAAAATTACGAAGACGTTAAATTTACTGCATTATTTATTCATCTAATACGATAAAATCAAATAACAATTATCCACGTTTACTTAATTATTATGGTTGTTTGTGATACATCAAGCCTAGTTCAACTACAGAATCCGGAATGATTAAATGGTATTCATGAGTACATACCTAATAATTAATAATAAAATATTTTCTTCGACTGATTTTTCTCATTTACCTTGTCTTCCAATTATTTTAGGTTAGCCACCCTGATATATTTAAAGACGATCTGTTGAAATCGGTTTTAAGTTCAATTATTTTTTATTTAATATTAATTTTGACTACTTCTACAATAATTTCTATTATATTATATTATATATTCATTACACGCTGTTAATGTCTATCGTGTCTGTATTTTGAATGTGATAAGTTTGATTTAAGATTTTAAATTACTACAATTTTATATTATATACACGGATAGAGTGATATTTTGCAATTATATATTTCTACCGGATTTATAAACCAACGCTCGGACATGGTTCAGACTTTATTACACTATATCATCAGGGTTTATTTTATACCAAAATCGCAAATGATTCAATGAACTCAATTGTAGTAGTCTAATCACTGAGAAACGATGGATATTACTTTAATGAAACCTCGATCGTTTAAATATTTAATTAATCCATGGTTATTGCACTTTTCGGTGTAAAACAAATTCACAGGCATTGTCAAACACATTGTTTGCTAAAACAATATCAAATTATAATACAAGCCACTCGATTATTCAATATGTGTCATTCATTGGTTATATATTATGTAGCATTAAGAGTAAAATTAATTAATTATGAAGGTTATAAATATATATTTGTCATACAGTTAAAAATAATACAAAATTACGATGTCCAATGATATTGGACTGAAAAATATTTGGTCAGCAACTGTTTTTTTTTTCAAATTAGCTGTAAAATGTAAAATGTTCAAACTGTTACTCAAAACAAATATAATTTTAGAATAATACATTTTTACCCGTGATAAAATATTAAATATACAACATTAAATATTCTATATGGTTATTTTTAAAATATAAAATATTATATGAAAAAAAATTATTGGACACATATTCTAGAGTTTTAAATAATTTCCAGACATATAATATATAATAACATATATAATGAAAAAAAACCATTAATGAACTCTTTCACTGTCATGGACATACTATTACGTAATTCTGACCCATAAAATCAATATAAATCATGGTAAGAACTCGGCGATGGTTTCCTTATAACAAGAAAAAAGTATCTACAATTTGGATACATTACTATTATTTCTACGTTAATTTTGCAAGATTATGAGAATTATTTAAGACTTTTATTCAATGTATTGCACCCCAAAATATAAAACTGATTTTGATAACGTGTAAACAATTATGAAATATTATTATTTTGTTTTTATGTACTTATACAGTTAAATAATTTAATATTAACGGGTGAGTTTTTTAAAAACTTTTTTGTAAAAAGTTTCCATTTTCCAGTATAAGTACAATACTTTTCAAATCCCTTTATTATTTAAAACTTGAATAGGTACGTATGTAAAAAATAATTTTTAAAAATTGTATATTTCATAATTTAGTTTTATACATTTTTCTGTAACTTATACGCTATGTATAAAATGAAGTGTATCCAACTCGTTTGGCCTGTATAGATTACGGAGTGAAGAACGGCTGGCAGTGAAAGGGTTAAAATGAAATTAATTCGCTTTCTGCAGTTAGAGCGATTCACTATAGTTGTTGGTGTAATTCCGTTGACCGCATAGCACTTAGTTTTCCGATTTTAAAACGGAAAAGATGATTTTAAAGTATTTAGAAAGTCGTTCTTAAAATAGAGATTGTGAAATCATCTGTGAAGTGAATCGTGTACAATACAATTTATTTTAAGTTTAAATTAAATTCTATTGTCCGGAATTAATTATGATATTTAAAATCAATGGGATACAAATATTTGAAGCAATACTAGTCATACGTATCGTGATTATATATTTATTTATCGTGTAGATCGAATCATATGTTGATATTAAATTATATAATATTATTGTTTAGCTAACGAAATATATTCGTATTTTGTTTATACAGGACGTGGAATAACTACTGCAGGAGTTCAGCAATAAAGACCAAAGTACAAAATATAGACACTTCCTGCGTCGGGATACTTAACATTAGGTAATTTTTAAAATTTTTAATCATATTTACTACTATACATCGTGTCATTTACACAATATCGGTAGTTTGATATTTGTTAGTCATCATAGCAATATCAACATGAGTGAAAAATCCAACTCAATACATTATTATGTTTGTAATAAATATTATATATTTATTTGCAATTATAATAAGTACATTAAAATATCCATCATTCTAGCCTACACCACAACTAAAAGTAGCATTATACAACTATATATTATAGTCGTAGTATTACATTCAGTGGTTAAAAATCTTGGAACAATCTTGGACATATAAACAACATTATAAAAAGTTTTTTTTATTAAATAATGATTTTTGATACTATAATGTCGTTGGGCGAAAATTCTTCGCATATATTTAAGGCTAAAAATAAAAATCTACTAAATGACATATTTCAAATATTCAGGAAATGCAAAACATATAATTCTTTATATATATGTGTGTGTGTGTGTATGTGTGTTTATTTGTTTCATTTCTACACTTAATATTGAATTTACAATTATCGCCAGAACTGACTTAAGTGACAACTAGTACATTTTGATTTGAGACATTTACCGCAGTTTTTGCTTTACATAAATTATGTTAGTGATACTATTAAACGACTTAAACGACAAAATTAATTAAAAATATAAATCGTTTATGTTATTTATCACATTGTGTTGTATACACTTATCTGCTAATTAATATCGTTTATGATAGATTTTTCAATACGTAATAAATAGATGTTTAAAATTATCACAGGAACACTACTGCTATAAATGTGTACATACGGATTGTTATCGTCTATTTTAATATTTTATAACATAGTTAATGTCGTTTAGCCTACATTTGCCTTTCCACCGTTGAAATTTTTTTTTTTGATTTAATATTAAAGTTCTCAAATGGTCGATTTCATCCGTTTTAAGTCTCATTTTCTATCCATAATTGATATCCTTTATTGTCACAAAAGAGAAAATGTCTTTGTACGTATTAAATTTTTAATTCAATAAGCACGATACACACTCAGTTTAGACACATATCTTTTTCAATTTTCAAAAAAAAAAAAAAAAAAATCAGGTCCCATGAAGGTTTGAAATATAAAGATATAAAATATACTGTGGTGTATTTTATACTATACTAATAATTTAATGGTAAGCCGATTGGCCGACGATGGCCAATAATTTTTAGAATTTTCTCATTGAATTCGCCTATATAATATGTATGTAGGCTTGATGGTCATAGAATCACAAAAAAAAAAAAAAATAATAAATATATTATCGTAAAATGGTTTTTACCGTAGTTCTTGATTTAATAAAACAACATACGTAGGTATACCTATTCCATTCTTACCTTCTATTTGACGAAGAAAGTATCAACCCGACTTTCGATCCAACTCAAAATAACAAACAAAAAACAAAAAAAAAAAAAAAAGACTCGCTAATATCTCATCCTGTCTCTGTACATGTGTAGGGTTTATACCGAAATGTTTTGTATAAAAATCACGATTTCACTTTCGATATAATGTATGGCGAGTATCGGGATAAATTTAAATGTAAGGTAGGTACTTAAGCTAACTATGTAATATATTATAATATACAATAAGCGAATTATAATTTTGTATATAATTTAAAAAATACAATTCTGAATACTGGCCAAATACCGAAATTGTTTAGTAATTTACGACTATTATTAACTCTATATATGTATGAAATGTCAATATATTATATATGGTGTACAGCTGGAGATAATTTTGTCAATGAACCAAAATCACAAGGTAAATCCGTCTTGGCACACAAGATAACGCGAAATTTGTAGGAGTTAGTAAATTTTTCGTCCATATTTTTTTCATTTCCCAAAACGTTCTAACAACTTGTTGTGCACTGCAGTCAAAATTTTTCGAGTGTGATTTTACACGTGTTAAAGTTTTCAACTATAGGCTAAAAGTTACTAACTATTAATAAATAATAGTATGTACAATATATTAACAGATACTAGAAATGAACCAAACTATCTTAGAACGACTGGTACTAAATTCAATCCCTTATGATTTTATTTTACTTTGTATAGCTTTGGTTCGTATCAGGATCCGTCAAAAATATTATAATAATACTGTATGCAAGAAAAATACATTATACGTTTTTTGGTATGAGTACTTAGGAAATTGTATTTTCATTGTCAATGACTGTAAATCAAATATTTTGTTAATTAATTTAAAAACCATGGGAACAAATCATGAGCGTGACATTTATTTTGTGCAAATGTTTAAAAATTAAATTATTACCACTTTAAAGACGTTTAATGGGTATTTACTATTTATTTTTATTATTATTCCCAGACTTCCAGATGAAACAATATACTTACTCTTATATTTATTGAAACCAGAAATTTTTTTTATATTGATATTTATTGAATGATAAAAAGAACGTTTTTAACTTATTATTTATTTATTTTCTTTAATTACTTTAAAAACCATTTGATGCACACCAGTATTAGTAAAAATCGAGATCATTAACAAAGTTCATGATTTGCATAAACCATAACATGTAGATTACCATTTAACCACGGTAAAGTTGGAAGAAAGTTGTCCATGGGCAAAGTTAATTATCAGTGGCAGCCTTAGACAGCTTTGTAGGATCTCGCCAAATAAATAATCTTAATACTTAAATATTTTTCAAATAATTTCGAATAATTTTGAGGAAAACGTATGAGAATGGTGAATGGTATTTTGCATTTTTAATTATTTGCCATTATTAAAACACCCAAGCAATTAAATAAGATTTAATTTAATAATAATTTAGTATTTAATATTAATTACCAAAGTTTTCTAAATATGTGGGATTTCACGAAAAATTATTTCTATATAAAAAACGTTAAGGATTGATTTCATGCAATAACACGGTATATGAGTCAACTTTAACAGTTAATATCACTAGAGAAAAAAAAAAGAGTAATTTTCGTATAATTGTGGCCGTACAACGCGCCAAAAATACGTGAAGGACTTCAATGTGGAAAAGTTATTTCATAGCCACTTTAATTGCATGTTGTAGCGGCGACATTCAGACATTAGCATGAAACGAGTGGAAATACCAATATTATTTAGACACACTTGAATTTCGGGTGTTACCAAAAACGTTAATTTAACAACAGTTTTGTGAAATTTAAATAATCAAAAAGTCAAATTAAAACGATTGTGTTTTCTTCTAAATTCCCGAATAAATAGTAATATAGATGGAAAATTGCATACAGTTAGAATGTACGAATAAAAAAAATTCCTACATAGATTGTATAGGTATACAAAATAGTGATGTGATGTTGAAGTCAAAATTTGAATTTTAACTCAAACTCAACGCATATAAGTAAAAAACCATATAGTTACTGATTTTAGTTTTGTACGCCTAAACAGGCATTAATGTTACACGCGGTTATGCATTCAAAGTTTCAGTACAATGATAATAATAATAATGAGTAGGTTCGCGTAGAAAGTTTAAATAATATGTTTACGTTGTATAATTAATTACAATATGTTAAATGAAATTCTCAACTTGACTTGCATAATACACTGCATATGTACCATAGTTACAAATTACAATAATATATAACTTATCCAAGAAGAATCCTGCACGTACTTACATTTTCAACTTTTCCGTGTACACATATATATTATTCATAATGTTAAAAAATATTACCACGAATTTAATGGGATTCAATACAATGAAAAATAAAGCTATTTGAGTTTTTTTTTCTTTTTTTTTTTTTTTTAAAAATGTACCAAAATATTTAAGCTGAAAACATTTTCTCCGTTTTCAGGAAATTTTTTCTTACATATATGTAAGTATATAAATAAATTAATAAATAATACCTATAGATACATATGAATTACGATTATTGATTATACAATTGATATGCATTACAATTCACACAATAAACGGTATAAATAATAATTTAATTATGAATTTTGTGGTTGGCTGATAAAATATATTATAACCCTCATTGCACATCCTCTTAACCCCTAAATGACGTCATAGACAACAATAGTCATTGAACTATAATATGTTAATTAATTGTCAAAAAGGATTATATGACTGGACGCCGGTTAAAAAAACATTAAATGCAATTTACAGTATTATAGTAAAAAATTGATTAATCATTAATTACTTGATGGAGATCAGAGATTAATAATCAGTTTACAATAGACAGTTGTTACTATGTGTATGATAATAAGTCATATATATATACGCGGGCTCGTAAAACACCAACATATTTCTGAACTTGACACTTCTAGTAATCTAGTATATGATATGCTGATCATAAAAGTTTTTCCACTAGAAACTTATACTCTCCTGGATATTGCAAACGAAAGTTCAGAGGACACTACAGCGAAAGCTTTTCAGTGAAAAACTCACGTTATAATTTTTCATATTTATTATAACTTACAAAAACGTTACAAGTATAAAACAAAAAACAAATTATAGCTAAAATTAATATCTATAGCGACTGATGGAGTCTATTTTTGATATATTCGTTTTTCTCGTTTTAAGGGCTATTCAATCACGATTTATTATTTTTTTTTTATTTGATTTCTGCAACAGTTTATAAAACGGATATCAAAAATCGGCTACATCAGTCGTTAAATAACTTTCTTATTTATAGTTTATTTTTTATTACATCTTCCTACAATATTCATTAGTTGATAATTATAAAAAATGGGTAAACATGTTTTTTTAAACGAATATCGTGATTACACGTCAATTAAAAATGGTACTGACACAGGTCTATTTTTAAATTCATTAAAAGATACATTTAAATATTTTTAATTTGTTTGATTTTCATTTTTGCTAAACTTTAATAAAAACCGTCTATACAAAACCTCTTAAAAATCGGGTGTGTGGAGTCTTCTTAATCCTGTTTTCAGTTATATCTACGGTATGGACGACATAACGCATTCGGCGCATTTGCGTCCGCTAAAAATCAAATACTCAAAACTATTATATACAGTACATATACTACTTGCGTACCCGAAAAAATTTATCAATTAAAATGTATGACTTAATTGCGTCACTATTTTTTGGTCTGAAATGTTCAGCTATTCGATGATGAATAAGTACATTTTCATTTTACGTTTTATTTGATTCATATTTAATATGCACATAATACATATAATAGCTAATATAACATTACAATTTAGTAGAAAATAAATAATTATATAATAATAAGTTAGTTTTTCTACTTTTTTTTTTTTTTTTTTTTTTTTTTTGTGTTTATCCCATTTTAATTTTTATTCATTGCTCATAATATCACAGCGATAATTTTATTATAAATATTGACTGAGATACTTAACTTTTTAATTTTTGCGGCCAGTAGTTTCGAAAATGTCACGTTTATCGGATAATCGGTAAATGGACTGAAATAACGTATCATATTGGAATATAATTGGTTAAACATATTTTTCTATAAATAATAATAATTTAACTCAAATCGTGAAACGTAAAATGTGCGCGCAATTCTTATATCACCAATAATGAAATAACTTATTACCTGATAATAGTAAAAATGAAAATGTTGATTTACATCATAGAACTAATCGTTATAAAATTGTTATTCCAAAAAATATTTTGTTCATCGATTGATATAGATTCCACTTAAAATATATAGAACGAATAGATAAAGTTTTATATACCTTGACGAGTATACTCGTCCACACAAAGGATTAATGTATCCCAACTTGTTTCGTTATTTAAAAGCTATGTTGTATAATATTGTTGCATTAAGTTTTAGGTATCTAAAAATTTGTAGCTAAAATATTATCATTTTCGAATGATTTATTGATGAAAAATTGTCATTCTTCGTGGATTTATTATCGCTATTTGAACGCATTTTATTAAATACCTAATAATATATACGTTGATACTAATAAATTATACTTGATATAGCATTTTCTCTTATCACGACAGAAACGCATATAGACTATCGCTTATCAATTGGTATTATCAGTGTTAACATCGGGACGCAAGAAGTGTGCAACCAACGAAATGTTTTCAATACGAAAATTCATAAATAACGTGATGTTATCATAAAAACAGTTATACAGATTACAGATTTTATACTATAGTGTTTGAACATCACGTCGATATTGTTTTTTATTTAACATGTTCCCTTCGTTCAGAACGACAGTCTGCAATAATTTACTTTTTTTTTATTGCTCTCCGTTCTTTTGTGAACCTCTTTGAGTCAACGTAAATACAGATGAACTCCCGCATCCCGTTTTGACAGAGAAACAATATACACAGTTCCTCTACGACTTGCATTGTGTTTCCCGTCTCTGCAGATCTCAACCCCCGCATCAACACCGTTCGTCCTTTTATTCCACTTCCGAGTTTCAACAGTCACGTTTCCAAAATTTTCAAGGGATTATAGAAATCCGGTATCTATTGACGTAAAATAACGTAGGCGACCATTTATCCGAACAACGACAATAATACCGAATAGGCGGTCTCGTCTCACACCAAAAGATCGTATTATTGTTATTATTATTGCCTATCATAACTCGGAGTAACGGCTAGGGCTGATAGCAGTTCTCTTTAAACTGATAAGAACCAAATATATAAAATATGTAACACCAACCTAAATAAAATGTAAATATTTCGAACAAGAATTTAGCATCAGTAAATGCACCAGTTTGAACAGTACAAAATAAATTATGAATTTACACGATTCCCGCGATTTAAAAAAAAAATGTAAACATATAGGTATATTTACAGGCACGTTGCTTTTTAAAAGTGATAAAAATACAATTACTTGTTACATTCCTAATATGCAGTGATATTACATTTTCAATACCCAAATTTTTCATGCAATATGCAATAGTAATGGTTTCTTAGATATGGAAAAACCCATGATACAAAATATAACAGATTATGAAATGTCATTTTTGTCATAAATAAATGTAATTAAATTATGTAATTTCGTTACAGTAAAGTAATTTCATTACAATAACGAGTAATTTTGATTACTTTAGTACACAAGACTGTATAATATGGTATATGTATAAAGTTACAATTCAAATATTTTTAACAAATTATGTTTTCGAATTTATAAAAATGTATTAATTATTACAATTATTAAATTGTAAATATTACATAATTAAATGTATAACCTAATTATAATATACTTATCATCCCTCCTGCTAATTTGATTCTAATTGCTAATTGAAATAGATCGATAATTGAAAAAGACAATCAAACATGGAAAATTAATATTAAATAAGATAACCAATACCATCATTGACATATAATACATAAATAAATGAAATAAATTTCTGTGCTGATAATATGGTGAGATTTTTGTGTTTCTACATTGGTACCTCTAATTTCTCAGTTATCAATCCTCAGTTATCAGTTTTTTAAGAGAACTGATTTTTTTCTCTAACGGGCATATGTACCCTGAAAAGTCATCGTATTAACCTCCCCCTCTAAAAAAAAAAAAAAAAAATTAGTTGACTACGATTGGACGATACGAGCGAGGTAAAAATACACATATACCGACGACGGGTTCATGTCGTATAGAACAAGTTGGTGTATAATATGCCATTAGGAAGTTCGCAATATACGAGCGAACATCCGGGGCCGCATGACTTCCGGTCCGGAACTACTTTAGGCCATAAAAACAGCGATTGCCGCCGCCATTCCGTCAATTAGACGTCGCTCCCATTTCATGATACCGGGTCGCGATTTCAGCAAAAAAATTCACCCTCCTCCCACGCGTCGGAAAATTTTCGATCCAGAGATTCTGACGATTTATTACCGGTATTTTGGCAGTACACTAGCGGTTATTGAACTACTATAGGCGTACACCACAGGACTACTTGAAATATATTACACTAAACAATTAATCGTTAAATAATTTGTTTTGGATTTCATTTTTTTTTTTTTTTTCTTAATTGTCGTTTTGGTTAATGGTTATTAAAACTTTGATTATATATTTTTATGATTTAGTCGAAACTAGTTCATACGATTTAAAAAAAAAAAAAAAAAAACATTACTATTCACAGTCTATAATATATAGTTAGCTTAAATTTTAAATAATTACGTACTAGGAAAATATTATATAACACAATCCAGAATACAAATTTATGAGAGTACATATAAATTTACTCAGTATTGTAAAAATATTAATAATAGTTAAGTTATATTAATTGTTGTATAAATTAGTGCTAAATCTGATCTATTTTTAGAATAGAAACATGTTGATAAAATTAGAAAAGAAATAATATGTATTCGTTTTATTCTAGGAGGCATGTCGTCATAAACTTAAACTCTTTTTTACGTAAAATATAATGAGTAAATAAATGTTTTGTTAATTTTACGCAAAATTTATTTAAAAATAGGTTTAGTATTATTTGAACATTTTATATAATAATATGAATGTCATATAATAGTTATTTATAGAACGCAGAATATGGCTTATTAATTGTTTGTTGTCCGATTGTTTACTATATATTCATAGTATAATTAACTTATCACAATTTTTCTAATGTAAGTATATGATACCATTTCAAGTTCAATTTGATATGTTGGTTCTACAGGTATATAATGTAAGTGACTGGAACTCATAAACGCGGTATGAATGCGAAAATGACCAAAAAAAAAAATGTTCTGGTTATGTATACGAAATGGCAATTAACGATTATCGCAGAATCTGCTATGATATGATTATTGATACAATGATGACAATATTTATTTGAATTTGTTGAGCATAATCACGGTGTAGTCGAAAATTTAGTTAAAAATTAAATTTGTACGGATGCTGTAATAGCTCAATAAGTTCAAAAATTAGAAACTGGATAAAAAAAATAAAAATAAAACAATAATCAAGAAAATACCCAAACTGTTATATAAATGTATATAGTGGTTGTCCAAAAATTATTGATTGAAGATATTATCGAAAATCTGTCATAAGATGATTTATATTTTACGTATGTTTCGTTTATTTTCATTATATAAAAAATGTATAATTTAAAAGCATCGGTATAAAAGTAAAAATGAATCAATATTTGATAAAGTACTTACAGATTACTTTAAATAGTATTCGTAAATTATTACCTATAATACCAAATAATTTTCCAATGATTTTATTTTCACGGTTCTAACGATTTTAATATGAAATATAATTAAACTAGGTAGGTAATAATTACTAGAAAATTATAATATACGTTGGAATCCTGAATTAAATGTTGAAGGTCGTAAAACTAACGAGCGAGACAGTCGATCAAATAATGTAAGACGACGATAAAAAAAAAATTCCGTCGACCATCATCTTAATGAAACTTTACACCATTTTAACGGTCGCCTGCAGATAATAATATTAATTTTATTGCGGTTGACAATTTTTGACACTGAACACCCCCTCCCTAATTGTCACTGGTCGAGCCATTTTGGTTCTCAATATTTTCGTAATTTATTTAGTTAAAAAAAAAAAAAGAAGGAAAAGGAAATTTTAATAAGTTGAATCGATTTCATTGTGTTTACGCGAGACGTCCGGTTGTTTTTACGGAATTAAGAGCAAACACTTTTGAAATAAGACACAATAACAGTAAAGCGTGTTTATAGTAACAGTCTGCGGCTTTAGAAGACTCTATATTTGGATTACGTTAAGTCATAATATATATAATATCCGACGGCCCGTTTTGAATTTTTATTGGAGTTTTATATCGCACGTAATGAAGTAGTTTTATTGGTTTCTGTAATTGAAATACATTTATAATACAGCGTTATCATACTTATAGGTACTATACCTATGATACGAGTGCGGTTTAAACGCGCTGTGGATAAATATTACGAGAAACCGCGGAATTCTGAAAAAAAAAAAAAAAAAAAAAAAAACCGCTATTATGGTCATTTAATAAGTTTAGAGTATTCTTAAAATGTTTTTATTACGATAAACTATTTAGTGCATTATGTATTATTATAATAATATAGCAGTTGATATTATGTAGTTTTACGTTTCCGTAATCATTTGTTTATTTGAAAAATTATTATGCGGTCGGTGACCTAGGAATATGATTTATGTAAAAAAATGTATATAAATATATTTAAAATATCTAAAAAAAGAAACAAATTCGGAATAAGTCCGTCTCTACGGACGTGCAAAATTCCAAATTTCTAAACTTAATTTAATCAATAAACTACAATTCATTAACAATTTGATTAACCTTTCTACGATATTTATTTATAAAAACCTATAACCGACAAAACGAATAAGAACATTAAATATTGATTTTGATAATCATCCCTAGTAGCAACAGGACTCCTCGGGAAATGTACATGATTTATTTTCCAGTAAGTAGGGAAATATGATCTCAAATAGAGTCCTGCTGGATATCGGATGTTCGTCCTAAGGAATCCAGCCAAAGAATCCTATCTGGAAGCCACCAAGAATGAAATGAGAACCAATTTAAACTATAAAAAATACAAACATGAAAAAAAAAATGAATGGGTCCCGAAGCTCAATTGACGTTAGGTTGTGCCCCTCGCAGTGACAGATGGTTTTAACAAATTTCTAAGTTCGAAACCTAGTATTTAATTACTTTTGATTACCCTCGTACTCGAATCAAACACGTCTCAGATACATCAATGTTCACGAATATTTCCTTAGCTTTTTTTTTGTTATAAATTTTGTAACAAATCTTAATTCCGGCGATAGAATTTCAATCCCTAACTATCACTCACCTAAAAAATTTTATATTCGGTCAGAATTATGGGTATACATAAGTTTTTGAGTACCTAATGGTATGAAATTACAGACACGGTAAAGGAGGCGACATTTTTGAAACGCTGCAGAGCATTTAATTATAGCCTGAACAGGCTCGGACAATATGATGTATACTAAGTTATATTGCATACTGAAAATACATTTTTTGAGTACCTAGTCTAATATTTAAATATGAATTCGTCATAACTCTTGGTTATAATCATCAAATTATATTTTGTAATAATCAACAAATATTTTGAAAATATTATTATCATTTTCCAAATGTTGTGTGAGTTGGGATTATTTCTTCTGTTAAGTCTAGATTTTCTGTTGAGAGTGACACTAATAGGATTGTATCAGGATTCCCCTTTTTGACAATAAGACATCTTTACATCTTGGTGAGAACTCTGAACGGGGTAATTATAAAATTAAACAAACATTTATTTTTTTTGATTTTGAGTCCTTAGTGGGAATACCTATACGATTAAACAAGGATTCTTTCTTAGTAGGCATGTGGATTCACAGTATTACTGGGAACGGTAACGAATTATAAAAACAGATAGATATTAGACGCATAATATAAAATAAATAACATACCCACCGTATAGCATTATAGGTACCTGGGCCGTATTTTGAGGACTGCTCTTTTTGGAAATTGCCCAGGAGCGATATTTGTAATCCCAAGAACGACCATTTTCTAAATATGGCCCTTTTTTTTTATACTTTATATTATCTATAATTATATTATAATACAATAGGAATAAATCTAGTACTTTTAGAGTAACCTAATCAAAAATTCCCCTCTAAAATATGTACAACATGAAAACAACTTAAAATACCAAAAACCAAACAAATTCGGAAAGTCCACTGCAGACAGCCAAATTCCTGATTTTAAACGTATTTTAACGATAAACTATAATTCCATATACAATTTGTTTTACCAAAAATACTTGTGTATAGCAACCTAAACCAAAAATACGAATACAAATAATTGTAAATATTGATATTGGTAACCATGGCAATGAACTGTAAAGACATACGGACGTTAGGAAAAACAATTTCTTCGAATGTGTTTGATTTTCAGGTTTCGGGTTTATTATCATTTTTATTTATATATTGAAATAAGTTCAGTATCAAAAGTAAATATCCATTTTCATTTCTTCAGGATAAGTTTAGCAAAAGTTAATAGTCCTATTTCTCTTTTATATGTATGTATAGAATACCATATTATTACAAGTTATAATTTATCCGTTTTACGCACTTTAAATACAAAAACGGAGAAGATGTAAATTAGCATAAAACTTAACCATTTGAGTTTGTACACGTAAAAGTTTCATTATGCAGATTTTTTTACCGTATATTAAAATAATTACTACCTAGGTAAATGTTTTTAATATTATAACATTTTAATTACGAACGTGTTTTTAAATTGTTGTTAATTTATAAAATTTGTACATTTATGTACAAACCAAATTTCACAATAAATTATATTTTTATGATAACTTATTGGTATATTATAATGGTAGGGACTTAATCAGAATATTTCTATAATTATAGTTATCTAAAGTATTAAAAATTCAATCAATTCAGAATTATTATTACTATTCTATATAGGTACATCCACATAACAATCTTAAAAAATGAAGTATAAAAATGATAATTTATAAAAAAAGACAAGTACCTATAAGAAATGAGATTAAATTCAAAGTCAAGATGATGTTTTTGGACAAAATAAAAAATTTAAATTACAGACAGATGACCAAAAATAAGCTTGCAGAAATAAATGAAGGAAAACCAGAATGTAGGAGATGTATGAAAAAAATGCGGAAGCATATTAAATTGGAGTAGATCTTCAAATGCTAGCAACACATAAGAGTGGTGAGAAAGAATAAATGTTTAAAAACATAAATAAGTGCGGCAAACAAATTTTAAATATAAAAAAGAAGTAGAAGGCGTTCTAGACAAAATTTCTGACTTGGAGTATAAGTGTATTTTATCATGGTTTATAAAACCGCAATATATGGTAGAACGTTTTAATAAAATTAAATTTGCAATATATTTTTTATCCGATATAAATTCTTGTAGGATCTTTTCATAATATAATAATATATTTTATTTACAATCGAACATATAAATTATTCAATAAAAATTGAAAATAAGATGGAATTCAGTGTCGATTTGCAAAAAAAAAAAAAAATAAATAAATATTAATTATCGATCCGGTTCATTGTATGCCGGAGAAATAAAATGATTTATCCCCTCATAAAAACTACACAAATTATGCCTATAAAAGTATTCGAATAAAGAAAAATAAATAATACTCTATTACAATTACTCATTTATACGTCCTTCTATTAATTGCGTTTACGAGCAAACAACGCGCTACATACTTTGAATATACTTTAATGTACCTCAAGTGCAAGGGTGATTAAACGGTTTGTTAAATTTCATTTTACATTTCTTGAAAATTAAATTTAGTACCGTTTAAATATTAATTAAACTATGATGAGACAATTATTATTCTCAACAAATATACACTTTTTACGGTGCCCGAGGTAAAATATTTTTTTGTTATTTCTTTTATGCATTTAACCTCTCGAGACTCATATTTACATATTTCATTTTTTTTTTTTTTTTTACATCAATATTTTATAATATTATTTAAAATATAATTTATTTTTATTTTTTGTTCAGTGATATAATATTATGCTAATAAGACGTTATCGCGTTATTAATGTTCTGTACTAGTCGGTTAAATTATTATGCCACTAATTTATAAATTAAAAACACGTAATTTTGCGTATTAAATGCTTGTTTTATGTATTGACGATTTTCATATTATAATATTAGGTAAATATTTTAATAAGTGTCCATAATATATAAATAAAAATGTTTGGAAAACGGTCATAAAATATACTATACTGAAATTGTTTTTGTACCGACAATTGTGCTAGGTACCTATTTTAATGTCATATCCAGTGCCTGCAGGTCAAAAAAATATAAAATTAGAAATGTATAAACATTAAATAATATATTAGTAACATCGATATAGTTACCTTGATATTCGATAATATATATTACATAAGAGTTATAGGTCACGATAAATAGAACGTGGATTTTTCTCGAAAATGGATGGTTCTGGATCGCAATGAAGTTTTATTTTGAAAAATATGAACAGGAAAATCATATCCGTGCACTGTTTGGTTAGTCGTCGAGAACTAGTGAAGAAAACCGACACAAAGCGAATGACACACAGAACTTACATGATATTATTAATTGCTTTTTTTTTTTTTTTTTTTTTTTTTTACTAAGGCGGTA
>JAIPRL010000084.1:155520-226175 GCA_025469235.1 Pemphigus obesinymphae
ATTAAAAAAAAAAAAAAAAAAAAAAAAAAAAAAAAAACATTTTATTTGAATCGTGAGTATTGGTATAATAAATATTGGCATACATAATAATATATAGGCAATATGAAAATCAGAAGTCACAAATCGTATTGAAATAATATTTATAAAATATTTATGTTTAATTTCGATCAATCTATTTATAAAGATAAATTTCGCAATATTATTATTATACATTATTTTAACCAATATTGAGGAAACAATAATTTTGAAAAAAAAAAAATATATATATATATATATATATATATAAACACTTATAATCTTTATTAATATCTTTCCTTTGAATGAATACAATATTTCAAACACACGCACAATCGAACAGTCTGCTGACGGCGAGTAATATAAAAATATCTGTATAATATAGTATATTATTACCCGCACTCGTTTGTTTACACGAAACATATCCATTGTACACGGTACGAGAATAATGACGTACAAATCAATATTCGATTTTATGGAAAACTGTAGAAATACGAAAACGAAACGTGTTTAAAAATATAAATTATATTTTTTTTTATTGATGAAACGCAAACAACCGATCGTGTGCTGCAGTTGTACAATAAATAACTTGGTTATATCTCGGTTCCGTTATATAAACAAAAAAAAAAACATATATACTTATATATATTTCGAAATATTTACATATAAATGCTAGGTATATCGTTTAAAAGTATTTATGTTGAATATTACGATGAATGACGTAAATTCTAGATTCTAATTTTATAAATTATTCAAATGCATAAAATATGAATTTTGTACATAATGATGTAGGTTTACAAAACGTCTAATGTGTGTACAATTGATGCATATTTGTTGTGAATATTAACATAATTTAGTATATTTTATACGAATTGTATATGTTCATCCTATATATATAAACTGCATCAAATTTATATCGTTTGAAAATATCGTATGGCTTAAACCGTTCAAAATAATTTCATTTGGATGGTCGAATAAAAATATATTACGTTATATAAATGTAAATGTCGTGATTCTTAAAGATCATTACTTTATTAATTTGGACGAAATTCAAAACTAGTTTTATTAATTTGATTTCTATTTACGTTATAAATACGTTAGGTATATATATATATATTACATATTATTGGTATACATTTTTCAAAATAAGTTTTCTGATTTATTTACAATATTTTGTAGCTATTTGTGTAATACGATATATAGTATATATGATATGATCATAATTGGACAAATTATAATACACTATTTATCTATTTGTTTTCATATACTCCACTATCAACACTACAATAAAGTTGGTTAAGGATAAATAAAGATACAATAAAGATAAATATACAACAAAATAAAGAATAAAATACATTGTGAATAGCGCTCGAAAAGTTAAGGAGAAATTATTTAAATAATAATTTTTCGCATTGATAAATTTTCGAAAACAGTAATCTATAGTAACTTACTAATTTCTGGGTTTTATTTTATCTTGTCAGAAATAAGAGAGACATTAGCAGTGGCCACAAATGGAAGACTTCTCAAACATTTGGTTTAATTATTAAGACAATTTTTATGTATTTTAATTTTAAATCCTCGGTTTGATTAATCATTTGATTAGAGTGAATGATCCATTATAGTATTTTGAAATTATTTAAAAGACAGTTTGCATATTCAATGTGTAGTATATTTTATATAATATAAAATAACTTTTAATTTTATGCATTTTTATTATCAATGGACTCACGTATCTCATTTTTTTCCAAAAATTTGGGTCTTGAAAATGTAATTAAATTAAATTTTAATTAAGTTATGATTGATCGATTTCGAAAAAACTAGATTCAGAATTCTTTCATTATATACATATTATTATATAAGAGAATATATGAATTTTATTTATATGTACATTGTACATACATATATACCTATTTTACAGGTTTAATATTTTGTCCCTAATATGACGAGATATATTGTTTACTTATACTGTAGTGTACTGAAAATATGTTTGAAATTTCACCTCTTTAAATTTGAAAGACTCTTTTATAGTTTTTATCCTTATGCATATTAAATTATAATTTAATAATTTAAAAATTTGTAGGTATAATATATTATTGTTTTTTGACGTTCAAAATAATATTTTAACATTATTATGAAGAATTGGTCATTGAATCTAACTCGCAGGCATACACCAAGTAAATGATACTAATTAATAAGGGACAATGTTTTTCTTTACAAATATTTTTTTATATCTATCACTGACAGCGATCTTTGTCCTGTGCACATTAATAATAAATGTACTTTATTATCAAGGGCAGTCAACGCATAAATTTGAACATAAAAAACTTCTTATAAAAACATCGAAAATCTAATATGATCCATTAATTAATCGATGCATAATAACTGCATTATTCATATTTTGTACCAGAATACACGCAGTTGTTATCGTTTACTTCATAACTATGACTTACGCCAATATTAATAGGCTTGTCGATAATTTATTCAGATATAATTTTAAGTCAATATGTCATTGTACACAATTAAACGTTATATTTAAAAACACGTATTGATGAAGAAATGTATTATTTTTATACTTCGATGTTTTGCTTCGATGTTTGTTATAGTCAATAAGTTTGTTTATATAGTTTATATAGTTTGTTCGATATATTATTATTTTTTTTTTTTGTATTTGACCGATTTCGATTATTATACTTTTGTCGTAATGCCAATTTAAATACAATAGTATATTTAAGTTGACGATTGCATAAAAAAATTAATAAATATATACATACATATATATATATATATATATACCTATTTTAGAATATTTAAAAATATAAAATAGCGATATTATGAGAATAATTATTTGTACGAATATTTATATTGTATAGGGATGAAAAATATACATACCTATTTGGATGTCGTTAAATTTGAAGTACAAGTAGATTACTTTTTTCAACACCATTTTGAAACCATTCGATATTTTCTATACGTACATTTTAACCTAGTCGTCGTATGATTGTTTTCACTGTTAAACGTTACTGTATTTTTATTTTTTATTTTTATTTTTTTCATTTTAAATCATAGTAAACCAACACCACGCACAACATTTGTCAGTCAGTCGTTCCCCGGAAAAGTCGAAATATAGTGAGTGCCTGTATACGTATTAAACGCAAAATAATGTGCTTTTCTGACGTTAAATTATTGTTATTATTGCGCTCTATTCGAACGATGACTATCGTTTTCCGGTGGCATCGGTTAACCGACGACAGGGCCGACGATGCCATTAGTCGTCGGGCCGCTGTCGCAGTTCCAAACAAGTGTTGCGAGTGTTTACTTTAAAACCTATAAACGTTAATGGTTTAACATCCCAAATACGACCAACCCTCTCCCCGAAAATGATTAATATCGGTTCGATTCGAGGGCCGACGGTTATATAATCGCGGGGGATGGGGATCACGGTTGTCCTACCGCTGAATACGGTACCCTCACGGCGGAGAAACGTTATGGTTGTTGATTGCTGGAGAACGGATTTGTATGCACGAAAAACCATCAATATATAATATGCATTCAAAAAAACTACAATACGAATAATACGATAGAAAATTTACGAATATGCGTATTGAATATGCGAGAAAAGTGTAAAAAGTTAAAAATATGCAAAACGTGCGAAATAAAATTAGCGTTGTTTTAATTTAATTTTTTTTTTTTTTTTTTTTTTAAATTATATAAATCGTTCATGTTTCTTGTCGGAACGAAGTCTACGTTATTATATACACTGGAAAGCAAGCTGTTAATCGTGATTTCGTAAAACATTCAATGTTCAAAAACAACAGTTCCGTACATTTTTATAGCTGGAAACCAACTACAAGTCGAAAACAAATATGTGCACTAAAATTTTTACAAATATGCCAAATAAGTTAAAAAAGTTAAAAACATTCAAAATAAAATTGGTGTTATTTTAATAACAATGAAATAAATCGTGCACATTATTCTTATCAGATTTGAAATAAATTATTCTAATAAATATAATGTGCATTTACACATAAATTCGTTTCCTATTAATTACACACGGCTATCGGTGGAATACCTAACGATCGAGAGATCCATCGGTTCGTTATATTGTATTTTTGCGATATACAGATATCTCAAAATAGACCTATTGAATATTATAAAAAGATTACTTTTTTAATTATTATCAGCCTCTAAATTCGTAAACCTTTAAAGAGTACTTGAAAATTCCTCCGAAAAAACACGAATAACATTATTTTGTTTAATTTAGAATCAATCTGCAGTCACCCACAAATTTAATAGCATTTCAATAGCCACAATTATTTGATTACAAATAAAATATACTTTTTGAATAATTCAGGGATTAGAAAAAAACACGATTGCCGAATAATCATTTTACATTGGATTATACTTATAGGTTACTTAAAAACAATAAGATAGACAGAGTAATTTTAAAAAGTAAAGAGAACGACTTTAAATTATCTATACAAAATTAAGTAAGTATAGAAAAAAACTTATTTTAACCAATTTTTCACAATGTATGGAACATAAACTATTTTGAATAGGTGGTGGATATTTTTTTAGTAAAAAGCATAATGAGAAGGCATAGAAAGTGAAAAATGTATATTCTCGTACACTAAAAACAATTACAATAGTAATATTGATAAAAAATACCAATTCAATCAACAAAATCATCGTCACTAAACAGCTGAAAAAGATTTTGTCAATTTAACAACTAATTATTGGTCGTCTTTTTAATATAATACATTATTATACAAAGGAAAAGCTTTAACAAAAATATCTTGTAATTTATGTAAATTTTACGGTCGGGAGTATTAAACAATAACTATTTTAACAAAATTTATATCAAAGAGTGATATATAATTGTTTTCTGTTGTGTGGATATAATATATATTATCAATTTCACAATTCACTGTAAAATTAACAAAATTGCATTTATCAATTTAATAATATTTTTATCATAGTGAATTAATATTATTATTATAATAAAATATCATTAGTGTAGGAAATGTTAAATTTATCAACTGCTAATAGTGTAATACATACAATTCATCATTTTAAAACATAAAATTATTTTAAATATAATAAAATTTAGTTTAAAATTATAACTGTATACAAAAATATGAATTTATTGCATCGTATATTTTTAAAATTATGAGAATTAGTGTTCGAATTAAACATATGGTATATGTAGGTACAACAAAGAACATAGCTTTATATTTCTTCTCTTTAACTTTGTATCCATATCAATGATATACCATCATTCTGAAAGCCACAATACAACCCAGTAAAAAACTGAATGACATATTTTTTAATAAATAATATAAAAAGAAAGAATTTGAAAACAGCTTTCGGTTTTGACATAGACAAAAGTAGTATACTATACTTATAAATAACCTTAAAATTTTAAATTAAAATTTCTCTTAAATTTTCTAAGAATTTGTTTAAAATTGTTTATAGAAATTCCTTAAAAAGCAATAAATTGATGTTAACTTAACATTTTCTTATATTTATAATACTCTGAGTGTTAATAATATTACTTATATATATATATACCTATATATTTTTGAATTACATTTCATAATATTATATTGTTCATTATCAGTCGTTGTAATCGCAATTTTCGGAATCTATTTTTAAAAGTTTAGCCTGCAAATAATGGCGAAGAAAGACTTATATTCATTATATTGTGTTCGATATATAAAAGATCTGGACATACCAACCGGGTCTGAATAAGCATTAATATTATTATCATTATTATTTATCGTAATAACAGTCGTAGAGAACCGATTTCGTGGATCGGAGGCGATGGCCTTTTGCCCACGTTTAAACGGTATATTATTATTGCCACCGCAGTCGTCCTTATTTCCATTGCTCTCGAACCTAAAATATTAATGTCTACTTGGTATTTGTCCAATGATTTTCAAAAACCGTCACCCCCTCACAAACGCACTTGCCACCACGAATCCGATCATCAATTTTCAAGCGCACATTATTACTCTACACTGTAATTTATTATAATAATATAATTTTAAATTTATTTAAAATGTAATATAATTAAATAAGACTTAGCTCAATCATTCACTTTAATATAATATAATTACCATTTAAATGGTAAATTTAGACCGAAAGTATATAAATTGAACAAAGCAATGAACATATTTTTCAATGTATAAAATATTAACTTTGTCATTGCATTTTTGATGTTTATGAATTTATATAACTCTCAATCTATTTACGTAATTATACAACATTTAGATTTTTTTGTTAGTTTTTCGTTATTTTAAATGGCAGATTTAAATATTATTTATTTGAAGTATATATGAAAAAACCCCCCGTTGAAATAAAGGAAATATCACATCACCATGTGTACACCATACATGATTTGACACTTGTATGTAGAGATACGCGTTTGTAGTATGTCCTGTCTAAAACACAATTCAATTATACCACAAAGCCGTGACTTTTAAACAAAGAGCTAAATTACATTTAAGGCATTCAATTTTTAAAACGGCAGTTTATTTCTGTATCAAATTAAAAAAAAAAAAAAAAACTATACCATATAGACTAATAATGCTAACAACATTATTATAAAATAAAAAAAACGAATTTCTAATTTAAATTTTACAGTAGTAATTTTCGCAAAACGTATATTCTAACAATATATAATACTGTACTTTCCTCGTATATAATTACATTGTATGAACTATATGATATCACGGAGTCGTTCATCGTTTTTGGTCCTTATATCTATTATTCAGTTTTTAAGTTGAAAAATATATTACTTTGCATCATTTATTTAAATGTACATTTTATTAATTTTATACATCAAATGTACATTTTTGAAAACGTAATGGGTGATAGAAGCAAATTTCTCGTGTGCTAGTGGTATTCCATGAAATTTCAAAGTGATTATAAGCCATTTAATTCTATAAACAAATCTTAAGCGCAGTTAAATCTAACATACGTAACTAAATACAATATATAGTATCCCTAGCAAATGTATTTGTTATTTTTCCATTTATAAAATTTTTCCGTTATAAAAGTAATAAAAGTAAAAAAAAAAAAAATAAAAAAACTCATTAATTGCTGTAGATGTACTATTACCTCCTTACCTATACATTATAAATCATGTTATAAACTCGGTAATAATTTTGTTATAATGAGAAAAAAATAACGATGTTTTTGGTCTATTAAAGTCTGCATTCATTTTCGAGGTTTTGATTATTTTTTTTAAAATTTTTATTCAATGTATTCCATTTCACAATGTTGATACTGTTATTTATAACGTATTATCAGTTTTTAAATATTATAGTTTTAATTTTCAATTACAGTGAAACCTGACTTAACGGACATTTTTCTCGACGGATAAAATGATAAGGTTTCTTTAAAAGATAGATATTTCAACGTATTTCGACCTGTCTATAGCGGACTCTTTCTATAACGGACAATAAAGCTTAGACTCGTACACATTAAAAACAAAATAAAAATAATTCGTAAAAGTTAGTTACGTAATATTTTGTACATAAAATATATATTATTTTAATAAGAAATTAACGTCATTACGTATAATATGTCTTGTGTACACGTATGTGTCTATTTAGTGTCTGCTCGTAAACTCACGCAAACACAATTCTGTTTTTTTTTTTTTGCAATGGCATCTCCAACAATACCACGGAAGTAATTTATTTAAAGAAAAGAGTGGAAGTTATTCGGTGAATAGGTTAGTCTACTCGTAAAATCGTTGAAAAATTCGTTATCAGAAAATTGCAAGTGTCCGAAATTTTAAGAACAGAGAAAAGATTTTGTTATAATTTTTTAGCATTTTTATAATAAATTTTAATATAACTTGTATATAATGGACACTTATCTACAATGGACATTTTGGATGGTCCTGTGAGTGACCGTTATAGACAGGTTTAACTGTATTATATTGTTGTTATACTTTTAAATTTCTTGTAAAATATTTCCATTTTCCAGCGAGTACAGTATTTTGTAAGCCCCTGATGTACAATATTTAAAACATAAATTCGTAAGTTAAAAATTACTTGTAAAAATTTTAATTTCATGAAATTTGATTGTCCTGTACAGATTTCAGAGTGAAAATCGCTAGTAGTAAAAAGGTTACGAGAACTACTAGGAAAAACCAATAAATGACCATTATAAGTACCATGTAGAACAAATATTTGCTATCTAAAAAAGCTTTTTACTCAAACACTCCTACCGGGTTTGTTCTAGGTACAGGAAAGGTGTTTCTAGGGGAAAAAAAACATTGTTGTAAATTCAATAAAATCCTATTGTTTTGCTCAAAATCTAATAAAAAAAATATTATTTTATCTCTTACTATTAAGGGAAATAATGTAAAAATACTGTAATATTGGTTGTTTATTTTTTTTATTAAAATATAAATACAACTAATATTGCATGTGGTATAAAATATGCACACTTATAATCTTATGCCGATTTTAATGCAAGTATTATAATCATTTAAAAGAAGAAAAGCAATAAAATATTTTTACAGGGCTAATTTTGGTTATTTTTAAAGTTATCGTAAAGTATAGAAACACAATATCGTATTATAATATAATAAATAGTATGTTTCCTTCGTTTTAATCGGTAAGGAAATAATTATACGTATACACAAATACGTATATATAGTGACACGATTACAGTTTGTTAGAATTATTTGTTATTCGATCAGATGGTGTAGAGTAAAACATCTTTGATTTCGGGTCTCGTATTGTCCGTCGAATGTGGGCAATGTGTGAGGTATATAGAGGTACGATGATGAGAGGAAATCACTAAACTTTTACCACTCGCATGACGATTTTTGTATATATCCCGATTAATTTCTGAGCGCACAACGTAATATTTACTTTTTACGACCGATTTTTTTATTAATATTTTCAATTTTTTTTTTTTTTTTTTTTTTTACTCTAATACGTTATTTCGGTTTACAGTTCACGATCCAACGATGCGTGACGACCAAGGTCGCAGTTGACATGGATGGCGAGAACAGGATCATACTTAACGTTGGCGGTATCCGTTACGAGACCTACAAAGCCACGCTGAAGAAAATACCGGCCACGAGGCTTAGCAGGCTCACCGAGGCTCTGGCCAACTACGATCCTGTGCTCAACGAATATTTCTTCGACCGGCACCCAGGCGTATTCGCCCAAGTACTCAATTACTACAGGTAAACACGGGGTAAACGTCGGCTCGTCGACGCGTCATTTTAAATATTTCGTTTTGTAACACCGTTATGTTTGGCCCGTGGCCGTTCAGGACCGGCAAACTCCATTATCCGACCAACGTTTGCGGGCCGCTATTCGAAGACGAGCTGGAGTTCTGGGGCCTGGACTCGAACCAAGTTGAACCCTGTTGCTGGTCCACTTACAGCATCCACAGGGATACTCAAGTAAGCACGGCACAACGTAGTTTACACCGTGAATACGTAATACATATTATACGCCGCAGTGGCGGATCTAGGATTTTTTTTTCATGGTGGATCCTGTTTTGCTAGTAATGGTCCTATTATTATGGAAAAAAAATGTACTTATTGTGTATAAATTGAGGGAAAAATAATGATTTCGAGTTTAAACGATGAGGAAAGTGCTCAAAGTTTTAACACTGAAACACAAATTGAAAAATACGGTACGTGCAATTTGTTATTATATAGTTATATATATATATATACATATATATATTAGTGATGTTACGAACCCGAACCGAACCGAACTATTCAGTTAAAATATCGAACCCGAACCGAACTTCATAAAAAAAAACAATACAATAATATAAATTACCATTTTTTATTAATTATGTATATTTGCATAACAATTTATTAAGTAGGTGCCTCTTAAACATAATTTTAAGTCGAAGTAAAGAAGGATTCCACATTTTTCCATTTCTTTTTATCGTTTTTCGACAAATTAGTTTCAAATTTTTTTTCCTAGGTTCGATATTCGAACTGAACTATTTTGTGTTTAGTTCGGTTCGAATATTTCTAATTTTGAGTTCGATTTTCGAACCGAACCGAACACCCCGGGTTCGATTAAAAACTTTATTTTTTAAGGTTTGATTAAAACTGAAAAAAACTTTCAGTAAATTACCTATCTTTGCATACATATCTAAGATTTTCGTAATTTTTTCGGTATCTATAGATCTATTACACTTGGCTTGGGGTGACACCAGATTTTTTAATAATTTAAAAAACGGGACAATCACAAAAAAAAAAAAAAAATAGTCAACCGTAAAAATATTCTGCCAAAATTGTCTTGAATCTCTATGAAAACGGTAAATAATGAAAGAAAGAAAAAAATGGTCATCGGGAATGTTTTCTGAAGTAAAACTTGAGCTGTCACTTTCAAAAGCGGGACGAAAAGCGCCCCGTTTATCGGGAGGCGACGGGACGTAATTCTGAAAATCGGGATAATTCCGCGAAAATCGGGACGTGTGCGGTCGTCGGTCATAACTTTTGTCCGTTGTTTTTAAAAATACATTTAGAAAATAAATATTAGGGAGGGCGTTGGCTCGTTTAGGATTTAAAACGACGTGGTCAATTTCTCTAACTCTCTCTCTCTCTCTCTCTCTCTCTCTCTCTGGACTTCCCCTCCGATTACACTTGCGCCTATGCCCGATGTCCGGCTCATTGTCGTCGAATCCGTTTGTCGGTAAAAATAAAAAACCTCGAAAATCGCGTTTGGCGGTTCGTTTGATATTTATTTTCGCCTCCCGCATAATACATCATTTTCGCGTCCTACGACGTGTGGGCAACGGTCTCCCGTTTAAACTCGTGTGTATATTATTATTCTATCGTATTGTACCGCAGTGCAGTGTATATATATATATACGCGTTTGTATATATTATTATGTGATATTTACACGTATCTATAAATTTCGTAAATAACCCTCTTCCGTTTTGTTTGCGGATTAATTCGGGTCGGTTTATCAGGATTTATACGCCGTTCGCCCTTCCACGCACGCCGAGACCACCGGCGGCGCACTGTTAATCCTCCAAATCACATTCGAGACCGTACTCCCGTACGGCGTATGTGCTTCCCCGCCGACGTCGTCGCCGCCGCCGCCGCAGATTCTTCTCGGGCGACACCGCGCCGCCGAAGGGTCGCCGCCAAAAGTTTGCACGGTCCGCGACCACGCAAGCGACGTACCAAATATCGTCGGTACCATTTAAAATATGCGATAATCAAATTTTTTAACAAACCAATATATTTTGCCGAAACAATACAATTTTCAAAAAAAAAAAAAAAAAAAATCAATTTGAAATATTTCAAAATATGAGGAATAAAATATTAATTTTCAAATCGATATATTGGATAAAACATAATAAACATTAAAATTTTTAATACCACCAATTTACGTGTACTTTTAATGTACCTATATAGATACATTCATTTCATTTTATATGTAGATATATAATATGTGGTATATTTAATAGTATATTAAAAAATATCATAATATGCAAAATAGTAGACGTACTGTGAAGTAGGCACTTGATTTATCGTTATAGAGGTAATTATTTTTGCGTTTAAAAAAAGGAATAAAGAATAATGATGCGAATGAATTTAATTCCTACTGTTTATTCGTTTAAATAAATTAAATAGGTGTTTTGTACTTCTGTGTTCTGGAATTATTTATTATATTACACGCTCGCACGTGAGTTTCAAATAATATTATTTATTTTAACATATTATCAGATTAGCAATACATATTCCTACGTATATATTATGTATTAAGTAGCTGAAAAGTATTGTAAAACGAAAATAAAATCTCCCAAACGCGTTATAAATAATATTTAAAATGAATTCGTATTTCGTGTTATAATGCGTTATTAGATCGGCTGTAGGAAATATAATATTTTATTTATAAACAAATGTTTCTTATGTAATTTTCAAATGATTTATCTGAAAATATGATCTATTCAATGTTGTTTTAAACACAGTCTTTAGTCGAATTAATTACTTTATATTATTTACAATGAAACATTACATTTTACTGCGGGCATATGTGGCATTCGGTTGTTTATTGGTAAAAACTCTGAGAACGTGTCACAATAAATCCACTGAAAATGTTAATAAATTTTCGTAACAGCTTTTCGTAAGTGTGTGTTAGTGTGTATGAATATACGTGTCCACTATGATGAAATATTTGTGTAATATTTAGGAACATAAAATTGTTCGTAAATACAAAATTAAAAAAAAAAAAAAAGAAAAAAAAGTCTAATAAGTACCTACCTACTATTTTACATTAGTGCGTTCGAGGAATATCGAGTTCAGTCAAATACATATTTTTTATGAAAATAAAAAAAAACTCTCTATATTTAATAAAATCGAATTCGTATTTGGATTTATATAAAAAAAAAGTCCGACTCAAAAACGTTTGTAAAATATGACATATCGAAAACCAGAGAATTCCGTCCAATTAGTTTATGATTTAATACAATAATACTGGGTATATCACAATAATAGTTTTTCTCGTCGTAACCGGTAGGTATTTCATTTCTTTTTATTCTGTCAACCGTTCGTTGATAAATATAGAAAAATATAATATAAATTTGTGTTTTTTTTTTCCCCCCAGTAATTGCAACGCATTCCCATCTAAAAAAGTTCATCTCATATACGTCTCTGCTCTGTGTGATTATTTCTTTATCCTGTACACATTTTCATTTTGTTTTTTAGTCTGGTATCAATTATTATTTTTATGGGTTTCGGTGAGTATTAAAAGAACAAAACCACTAAACTATAAATGGCTTTACAATAATATTTCATACGACTTATACGTTTAGTAATATATACTAGATCAATATATTATACGTATACGCACATCCAATAAAAGTATATAATATTATATTATATAAGGTTAGCATCTTCCGAACGAATGAGGTTTTCGTTTTTACGCCACATACAATAACATGTTATTTTATATTATTGGATAGGCTACAAATTTGGACAATCGGATGCTAAGGTGTTCCCATTTGAACACTGTAAATAGCACGTAGTATGAATAACATATTATTTATTATAATATTTATGCGTTAGACCATAGTGTACCATTATAATATATTATATATAAATATAATGTGGTCCCCCAAAGATTTCAGGTTTACAGAGTTGAATGTCTTTTGGAGTAGGTACCAAATATGTTAGCAACGATGATAGAAGTACCTATAGATCCACTTTTAAGAAATCGACCGAGTTTTATTCAACTAAAAATCAATAGTCACTACCTATATTATTGTTGACCTTAAAGTGTGGATCAAACGATATAATATTTTAATGAATACAGTAGATAGGTACTTGATGCGTTCTTAAACACCGGAACACATATTTTCTTTCTAAAATAAACGACATAATAATGATTATATTATATAAATTTGTTACCACCCTATATTCGCATAGATGTGGTATTAACCTCTGTAGGTATTCGATTGGATTTTTAAATCTCGATCGCAACGTTATATAAACACTTCTATGTGATATTTAAAAAAACATCATTAATCATAGTAGTATCCTCGCACTAACACAAATCTAATTTTATCTTTAAATAGCGTAATGAATTACAAATATTATATCCGCAAAAGTAGATATGATGACTGCCAATATTAATAAAATACAAGTTTTTAAAACAAATTCGTGACATAAGCGCAGTGCTAATAATATATATATATATATATATATATGTGTGTGTGTGTAATTACTAATAGGGTAACCTTGTTATAAAAATCCAAAAATGGGACAATAATAAGAAAAAAGTCAATAGTAACAATATTCTGTTTATAAATCACATTAAAAACGGTAAATAAGCAAAAAAAATTATTATTTCCTACAGATGACAAAAATCGTCCCATTCAAAAATGTAGGGACAATGGAACGTAATACTGGAAAACGGGACGTGTGGTAACTCTATTTTACAGTATCTAAAATAAACAGAAAAAATATCACAACTGAAATGAAAATCATATACACGTTAAAAAAATATTCGTCTATTTAAAATTCTAAATTATATTTAAATAGAGGTAGTGAAAATATACATGAGACAGGTAGGTATATAATATACTTTATAGTATGTGAAGTACATGAAGTTAATTGAAATTAATATTTTACAATTTAATGAAACTACTATATAAAAATAGTATTATTATTTATTAGATGAAGTTGGTCGAACCGTTCGAAGTTCGGTTCGGGTTCGAAAGTCGAACTTAAATAGTAAAATGTCGAATCGAACCGAACTTGAATAGAGGTTCGAACTCGAAGAATTTTGGAATGGGTTCGAGTTTGCCACTAGACCTTCGTCATAAAAGTATATAAGGTCGTCGAAAAAAAATTATGACCTTTTTTTAGCCTATTTACATTTTTAAGGAAGTATTTTGTTGTAAAAGTATATAGGTTCATCGAAAATACCTTCTTTTTTTTTACTTATTTTATTTTGAAGTTCGGTCCGGGTTCGGATTCGATATTGAAACTCAAAGTTCGGTTTGATTTCAAGTTCGTTTCGGCGCCTAAATTTTGAGTTCGACCCACCAATAATATTTATAATTATATATATTTGTTTTGTATTTAATATAACACACATTTATAAATTTATACATAAAGAGGACACCACACCACGAAAAATAGTCCATAAAACATAGTTTCCTATTTCAAGTATTTATCGGCTAGAATAATCGCAAATAAATAATTTTTACATCAATAAAAATTTGACAATATTTACTAAATTTTGATTTAACCATTTTTATACTATGCTAAAATTTTATTTTTCATAAGCAGTTTGAAATTGTAAAAATGTTTGCATTTCTGAAACATTACAGATTTAAAATGCTTAAAAAAAACCTTCTGTTAAAAGTTAAGAAGAGTTCTTGTCTTTTATTTAATTTTTTTTAAATTTGTGGATTTTTATTATTCTTAAAATTTTATAAAAATTACCTATATATAACCCCTTTAAAAACGGGTGTGTGTGGCGTCCTCTTAACGTAAACTATTACGGTTTATCTATTGGAAAATATTAATTTCACATTGTAAAAATTGCTTGCCAACACATTTCAATACTTCTTATTTTTACTAGTCTTCTATTTGATTATTTATCCCAGTCGGTAACGTATAGGTTGTATAAATGCTGTATATAGGCATTTCGAAACTGGAAAAAAGCTATGGACGAGAATATAGAATCATTGTGAGAATTCTATGCGATCTCTATGAGCCAAAAATGAAAAGAGCTATACGACTGTCCATGGAATTTACAATGCGTTGAATCATAGAACATTGATTTGCGACCTCGCATATGTTAATTTCACAGGTACTATATAATATATAGTATTATACTACACATACTACCTGTAAAATTACTGTAACTATTATACTATTAACGGTGCCTGTAACACGTCAGATATGTACCTACGTAGGCACTAAATTACAACTTTACATGTCTCAATATAACTTTTTTACGAGTATATGCATCTCCGAGATTGATATTTGCACACGGGTCACTGTTCCACTCGTATACAGGTACTTCGAAATGATGGACATTGTTTACTATTAAAACGGACCGACCTCACTCGGAAATATTGTTTTGTATAGCTGTGCAAGGCTTGACTTGATATCCAAAATAAATAACTCACACCTACCCGATATAATCGTAAATAAACTGTTGAAAATAGGTCGTTTGCAGTGGCGATAGTATACGTATATACCGCAAACACGGTTCGCGCGTAGACCGTTATGACGGTAGTATATATATATCATTCATATACAATATGGTAGGTACCTATATAATATATATATATATATACCTAGGTACATACTAAATGATATACGCGACAGAAGAGACGGTCCCGGGGCAGGATATTGAAGAAGCGAAGGACACGGAGAAGGATGTTGTGGACAATTTCCAAAGGATCGCCATAATAATAGATAACACGAAATTGCGCGAGCTGTGTATTATATGTGCTCTTTATACATTATATATGGATGGTCGATTGTTTTTGCGAAAAATCATCGTGTCCGGTATATACACTCGGACCGTGTACCACGCATTAATCATTGGTCAACGGATATCCGAAAAAGGCGGAGTCCTAGTGACGATTTGTTGGCAATCGGCCAGTACGCCCACTGTGATAAAGGCTATCTATCTGTCGCAAATGAAAATTTCGGACTTTACATGCATAAATCGTTTTTGGGGCGCACCCTAAAAACAATCGCGCAAGTACGTAAATCATTATATATTATAACAATGAACGGCGCAATCGTGTTTTGTAGGTATGATGGCCGTCGAGTTTTCGTCACACAGCCGCGTGTGCACGCGTGGTGTGTGGATTTATTGCAAACCAAACATTTCTGTTTGGCGTAGGAACGTCGTCGTGGTCCTAAACACAAGACCCCGATTTTCGGGGGGGAGGGGGGGGGAGGGTTTCGTCGTCGTTTTCTTCCGTAATGTTACACGAACACGAACCGATTTCGGATAAAAATACGTCATAATCGAAAAAACACAACACAACACCTCATCGTATAATATTTATATAGGCGCACCTATATAACCTAACAACGATATAATAATATTATAATGTAATTATTTTGACGTGGAAAATATAATATAATACGGTTTGTTTTACAGCAATATGATCATTTTATACGTTGTGAATAATAACTGAAAAAACAACGACGAAAAAACCCTACGAGCATTATTTTGTGGTTTACCCGTGATACGATATATATATATTTACACGTGTCGGTAAAACTTTAATAATAATAATAAGAGAAAAGAGTAAAAAAAAAAGTCCACCCATAACACTGCCGCGGAGTCATACCTATATACGAGAAATGCACTAAACAAATTTGCATTCTTCGGATTCCGATTTAAAAAATGCTGTGCTTACGAATGACCGAACAGACGCGTGTTTAATAATAATATAATGTATAGTAGTGTGCTTACATACCTGTATATTTATCTTGGATATTCATATACTATTGGCGATAGTTCGACACGGGAAAACGGTTAACGAAATAATATCGAAATCGTATATATAATATACGCGTACGTATAGGGCATACCTATAATATGTAATATGCGGAGCGAAATACAAAACTCCAGAGGTGCCAGTAGTCCTATAGCTGTAATATATATACGTTATCCCATCCATCCGATCGTGATGATTTTTCACAATAAATCGTTATTTATAATTACCTATACGTGCGACCGTATTTCTTACAATAATAATAATAATAATAATAATAATAATAATAATAATATTACGTATATTGATCGTTATTATTTGTACGCCATAGGTATGATGTGCATAACGAAAAATCGTAAATAATAAACCTAAACGTCCGTGTACGCTTTCGTGCACTATTATCATTATATAATGTACGTAAAATCAATATACACCGCGTCGAATCGTAAATATTTTATACGCGTAGGCGTACATAGATATTATTATTCGTTTTATTCGATTTGCATATTGCACATATTATATAAACGACATTGGCTAGATAATATTATGTAAAAATCACTGCATTCGGCCATGCGTCTATAAACGTATGCACCTATATATACATTGTACGAGATTTATAAAGCGTAAAATATGACCGTATGTTCGGACGATATAGTTGGGTCATCTGCAGGGTCCGGACCAGCAGACCGAGTAAATGCGGAGAGAGAAAAAAAAGACGGAAAGATTTCAAACTGCTTGCAGTAAGCCCGGTATATACATATATATATATATGGGCTTTCCGACAAGAAAACGTCCCCGTATACTTTACTCGAGTATGACAACAATACGAGGGTTCAAACGTGTTTTCCTTTAGCCGTTTCGTTTCCCTCTCCGCGTAACCCTTAAAATCGTAACGAGTTCACCGACCTCAAGAAATCACTTGTATTATACCTACAATGTATGTATGTATACACACACGTCAAACGCGTACTCATGGATTAAATTCCTGAAGAAGGGGTTGGCACTATAAAATCGGATAAATTACCGGTTTAATCGGCCCAATATACGGAAGAAAATTATTTCTGGGTTAGTTTATACCATGATTTTTAAAAAAAAAAAACAATAAACATATAGGTATAAATACGATAATTTTAATTTTCAATAAGTTCATATTGTTCGCTGTCGAGCATTATGAAAATCAATCATTATACATAATAATATACGCTCGTAGTATATATAAGCAATAGCAATAAAACCCATTAGGAAAGTCCTCTCTGCGATGGTGCTGCCAAGTTTCCGATTTATATACGAATTTTTTTTTAGTGAATTTATCGTTTAAAAACAATAAACTAATTCCGCAAACATTTTTGAAACATTTTGTTTTTTTTTTTACAATTGGTTATTTTTATTCTTAACTTTTTTCAAAAAATATACCCGTAACGCAAGTATAACATGAATATAGCATACATTATAAATACCTCATACATTCAATAATACAGTTATATTATAACGAATAATAATAAAAATATTGTAAATATTGATGTTGGCAACTACGACCATGCATTTTAGGGACAGACCATCGGACGGACGTTGAGAAATGCACAATCTTCACTAGACGTGTTAGATTTCTCTGTTTCTATAACATTCTATATTCCCCGTTACTATGTTTAACAAATTTTTAAGTAAGATTATTATCAAATCAATCATTTCTCTAGAAACTATGACAACGAATCGATAGAACAAACGGATATAAGGTGTCTAATATATTTTATTTGAAAATCTGAAATACACCCAAACGCAAACTAATCTTACGTGTCAGTAACTTCATGATAAATATAACAGTTTAATAACTACCTTTGTAAAAATGAATTATTGAAATTTAAAAAAAATGTTTAGGAGGAACGAACACTCAATATTCCCATATTATACATGAGCGTTACTATAATATCCCAATACATTATATATATATAATACCTATCTTATATACGTATACACATATATGTATATGAATACATACACTAAATGTAATAAAACTTAATTGTCTATATTTAATAAATACAATACATTTTGTTGTATTTAATATTGAATTTTTCATTTATTTTTTACTAATTATTATATACTCTTGCGCTATAGGTACTTAAAGTATTTTTAATTTAACAAACATTTTTAGAAACTTAAAAATACAGATTTTATTCTTTAAATTATAGACATCCATTTTTCGACTAATTTTGATGTCAAAATATTTGACTAATAGGATCAAGTTATTTATATTTCTTTGTGGTCTTTTAAAGTTTATAAAAATATGAATATTTTTCTTACTAACTAATATCAGTTAATCAAAATTAGTGTCCGAAATCGATTAATTTGTTTCCTGTGAAATAGTAAAGTAAATTATTATTAAATATATAGGCATTATATTTATATGATTAAAACTACATAAACCCTATTTTAATATAATATATGTAAATAAGCGAAAAAAATATTCACATTTTTACAAACTTCAAAAATGGTAAAAAATTATGTGACTTAACCTTATTAAAAAAATGTTGCTATTAATTTTTTTATAAAATCAGATTTATAAATTGTTATTTTTAATTTGAAGAAAATTAAAAGTTTTAAACGGTCTACAGGCAGCCAATAATTTGATATTGCATATACGCGAGCTGCGGCATAATATTTAGAGTGGCAGACCATTGGGTGGCCATGTCCAAATCACAAGACCACACCCGATAGAATTTTAGTCGAACAACGCATTTACTCACAACCTGATATTATATCCGACCTGATTATCATACAGACCAAATCATATCGTGTGTAGCCAGTTTAAGTTCCTAAAAATGTTAATAAAATTAAAAATAGTATAACTCAAAAATGTAATAATTTTATTTAAAAAAAAAAAAAAACTTTAAAATATATTAAATATAGACCATAATTCTTAGCATAATATAATCCTGTTATATTCTGCATATACTGCTAGTTAGAGTTATATACATAAATAGTATATAATATGTAGATGTTGTCTACTTTTTATTTAGTTTTCTGAATAAACAATTATTATATCAGTGATATAAGTTACCGACAAAAAAAAAAATTATTCAGAAAATGATAACATTTCCTATTGACATTATTAAAGTCAATAATGACTGGAACAATCTGGCAATAATGAGTATTTCATAGATATATATTACTAAAATACTATATAATATTATATAACTACGAATATTGGCTATATAATGTAATATTGTAATTATAACGAAAACATTAACACAGTTTAGACATTTTTCTAAAATACAATATTTGACCTGAGTTATTACTTATTACAGTCAGTATAAAATATATAACGGTAATCTTCAGACTTTATTTGTGTATAAATAATGGTGATGATACACTTATACCTGACATTTATAACTAAAGTCCAAAAATATTACTCGTTAATTGACGAATTGTGTACTCTTAGACCTTAGCGGTTAAAGTTCTAGGATTACTTTAATTAATCATTTATTCATTACTAATTATATAACCATATAGTAATAAATAATAATATTAAATATACACATATTTAGAAAAAAATATATATATACAAAAAAGTGGTCCAGAAACATATGGCGGAAGTTGGTCCATTGTTCCTTTGATCGTCAGACTGCGGAACAAAGTATTTCATATTTATTTTTTTTAATTTGAAAGACGATTTTGAGCAAAGTTCGATACAAATGTATATTATTATTAAAGAAAAAACAATCGGCAACCATAACAGCTATAAAATTTCCGTTATAAAAGTAGTTTTCCTTTACGCTTAAGAAAACTACTGAGAAAATCGAAAAATGACATGTATAAAGTATCGGCTAAAACGAATGTTCCATAAATAAAAAAAAAAAAAAAAAATGTATTTACTCTATAAAACTTTTGAACCACTCCATTTTGGTCAAAATAGTGTACGAATATATAAAAAAAAAAAACACATCGTTTAAAGTGTAATATATTATATATACTATTATGTCTATGATATGAAATACTCAATATTGTATAATGTTTTCAATTATTTTTGAAAAAGTATATGAATAATTTCCAGAATTATCATCTATTCCGGTTGGTAACACATAATATAATAACAATACAATCATATAACGTCGCATAATACGTGCAAACTATCTTCTTTAACAACAGTCGATGACGTACATTATATTCTAATCATGCCTATGTATGTATAGAACATACGTATTATATATTTATACCCATTAAACTCATTCAATAATTATAATATTTTACCATCTATAATGTATATTTATTACGACCAAAATCGTTTATTTACCGAATACCTACTACATAATTATTTTAAATTGGATGTTGTGTCTGTAAATTTTCTTGAATTTGAGTTTCTCTGCAACGTCGACTACGATGAAATCGTATTATTTCTACTACATATAATATTGTAAATAATAACGTGTCGTTATAATAAAATTACTGTGCCTATTTGTTCCGTCTTTGAAAACGAGTTATTTTAATTTCAAAAACTATCTATGCTTATCCACACTGTTGGACAAGTTACTTTAAAATGTAACCAAGTATTACGTTATTGTTGTTACAAAATAATAAAGGTAACTATTTAGACTATTTATAACATTATTGTCACCTAAATACAATATTAGTAGCGGTACATTACTTTTTTTTTAAACTCAAAAGTAACTAGTTAAAATTACGTTGTTTTAATTATTTTTAAATATCTAAAAGTGAAAATAATAATAACATAAAATGTGAAAAATATCTTTTTAGTTTTTGATTGTATAATCGTTCGCAAGTGGCAATTTAAGGTTTTTTTTCGAGGTGTAATTTCAGAGGTTTATAAAAATGTAACGCGATATTTTACAAAGTTACTGTTATAAATAACTAGTGTAGTTAATCTTATTACGTTACTACCAAAATTAAAGAACGAAGTTAAAATGACGTTACTCGATAAATTAACTAAGTAAGGGGGGCAATTTTCCCTTCCCCCAAAGTTTCTTCAGTCGGCTAAATCGTTAAGAGCCATGCCCAATGTAAAATTCAGTAATGGTAAATCGGAAAACCGAAAGAAGTTGATGACTTTTATTTTTGGTTTTTTTTGAAAATGAACTTTGCAATCGGCCAAATTGTTAAAAGGTTTAACCATGGTTTTTTTTTAAATTTTTTTTTGCTCATTAAAAAAAAAGTACAATGAGTTGACTAAATTGAATATACTGCCCCAATTGCAAAAAAAAAAAAAATTACTTCTCTTTTGGCCACAGTAACGAGTGACTTCCGTTACGTTTCTACCCAACACTGCCTATATGTACACAATATAATATAATTATATGTGTGTGTGTGTACTCTATAAATTCCAGCGGAAAGAATAGTAATTGTATATGTGTATCGTATATACGGTAGGGAAAGATCGATTTATTTTATTTATAATGTTTCGAAGGAGAGGTCGAAAGATTTCGTTATACTTATATAAATTGATTTAAAACTTTTCAAATAACCAAAAATAAACAAAACTTTTGACGGAGTCGTGGCCGTCGTATTCTCGTATGATTATTATTATTATTATTATTATTATTATTGTCTCGTTTCGTTCGATATATACCCACGTCTATATACACACATACCTATATATATATATATACGTAACGCACACGTGACTTTTCTCGCGTAAAGCCAAAAACGAAATGTGAACACGTGCATTGTCTTTTTCGTTCTCAAATCTTTTTACTATGCCTGCACACCATAATATATATACACTGGACTCGGTATTTTGTATTTTGAATCGCCCACGCAGTTCGGAAAAGTCATCGTGACGTATATTATCGATTCCTATATTATAACACCGTGTACGGGCACGCCGACAGACGAATATAACAATATAATATATATATATATATATATTATAATAGTTCTGGTTATCACATTGTTCGACACGTCTTCGGCGACCTGACACGTGAAGACGCGTTGAAAATAATAGCGCTAACATTACGTATTTATTTCGGATAATAATTAATAAAAAAAAAAATAATAATAAATGAAGTTTCAACCCGTCGGAATATACTTACCTATTATATACGCGTAGGTACCTCGCTCTTTGTCACTCTTTCTCACTCTGTCGAAAATCCGACCGTTTTCGACCCGACTTAATACACCGTGATGATTTACCGCGGTCCTCGAAAACATACACACTCATAATAACGTTTCACGTCATATTACCCACCGATGTCGAGATAACGAGGGCAACTACATAATCTTAATACGCCATGTACATCATATATATTATATTTTTTAGTGGCCGAATTAAACACGTGTAATTTTTCATATAACCGTTATCATCAACGCATCTCTATTGAGTATAATATCACTATATAACCGCTCCGATTTCGATCCTCCACTGGAATTCCGCCAACCATCTACAGTTTATCTAAAAATACTGTATTTTTTTTTTCTTTTTGTCTTTTTTTTTTTTTTTTTAGGCTTTTTATTCTAGTTTCTTCGTTTTTGTTCTAGATACTTATACATAATATATATATATAGGATATAAATAGGTACGTATTACATATACATATATAGATTACGAAATAATTACAGTAGTACGACCGGGTTAATTAATTACAGACTATACCTGCCTGTTATAGATTGCATGTGTTATTCAAAAATGATAACAATTACAATTATATATACCACATATATATATATACAGTGTAGATTAAAAATTCACACTCGTCCATTACATGAAGCCCTCCCCGTTACATATTATTAAAAACCGTATTATTATTAATTTCGGTTATGATGTGAGAGAAAACGCCGGATTTTCATATTATTACCCAACAAAATAAGCACATATAACATGCTTGTACGTTTTAGGTTCTATAAACGCCAAACAAAGAATAATATTCGTTAAGTTCACAATAATGTGCGTTTTTATTATCAGTACCTGAACACTAATATGCACCAAGATTGACGAAACATGTGTCTGTAATTTTCACCACCATAGGTAAACGAAATATGATTTGCTCCAAAATTAGAATCGATTTTTTTTCCATAGCACACTCATTGCGATAGCAAATTATACGATTTCGATGTACTCGTTTCGGTCGCCCTTTTATTGCCAAAAGATACGCACAAAATATCGTGCACGTGATACTCGATAGTATATCCTGATTTTAATTTAATGCAAATTACAATTCATATTTTCTACAACTTGCGGTAGGTGTAAATTGTATATCTAAATTTTTGTGCAAAGACTACCATTTTAGGTAGTCGACGTGAACATCGTGTGCTCTTATCGTTAAATTGAAAGTTGTTAAAGTTGCACGCAGATAGTTATTTCGAAAGTGAATATTTTCCAACGATTTTCCAAGACAATGAAATAGGTACTAAATACTTACTATGAAAAAATTGGAAAAAAAATTAGCATTTTACGGGACATACACAGAAATACAGGCGGAGAAGTGTATTTTGATTTCAAAATTAAAATGCACTGGTTCACGTGTTTAGGCGAGCGAAGCGATACGAGCGTCCAACAATGAAATCGTATTTCTCGTTATTTCGATGATATGCATATTATATTCTGAACACACCACGGTTATTTTCGAAATCGATTTACATTCTTATAAAAACAAACGATTTAATACTAAATTTCAAGACGGACATTATACACTATATACGTCATTCAATGTACAGTCGGTGGTAATCCTTCAATGACGTGCGTGCGTCTTAGGCTGAACAACACTCCACCAGTATATAATATAATATGTAACAGACATCCATTTATCGCGCGAGCTTAAACCGTATAATCACACTTTGTTTTAAAACACCATTAACGACTTGAAAATCTATCTAAACACGTAATACATTCAAAATGATTCACTCTGGATATCGTTATACAGGCACTCAGTTGAATTCCAATTGAAACACCCTGAAACTTTCGCGTTCTGTGTATTAATAGACCTAATCGTAAACCCGATAGCCGCCGCTCTCCGACCCGATTAGTATTTAATCGAACGAGTTTTTATCAACTATATATATATATATATATATATTACCTATAGGTATTATATTATACCTCTGGTCCCCAATTCACCGATATCGTTGACAAACCGGCAGCTAGATCTGCATAATAAATTGCTTTGACGTGTTTGTTCTACCGAGATGGTGGAAAACTCGTACCTAAACCCACGACCTATAGGACCCAGGTATATTACCCACAGTAAACAAAACAAGTGTAACACGTCTATTGTCAGGAATCCAGGGAGGTGGGAATTTAGGGGCTTTAGCTCCTATAAAATGTTGGAAAGCCCCCACGAAAATAGTTTGAAAAATGATTATATTTAAACGTATTTATATGGATATTTTTGCTAAGAGACGTAAGAATATTTTCTTTGGTAAAAAAACCCATATCTATTTTTGTTTTGATTTATCGATTAAACATGAAAATATGTTAATGAATCTGTTTGGGTGAAAGAACACGCAGACTCCGAATCTGCAAATAATTCTGTATCTGTTATCGATATGTGACAAACCGCACTGGTTTAAGGGACCTAAGTTCGGCTGTATTAGAGGTAGGTAACTATATTGAAAATACATTTATTACATTAAAATTACATTGAAAATACATTAACGAAAAATAAATAGGTAGCTGAATCATAACATATTGTATAAGTACCTAACAAAAAAGGAATTGTGTTATTTTAATTTTCAGATTTTGATAAGTTTCAAATAGTTAATTATTTTTTTCTAATCTATAATCTATAATCTATAATTTGTTTGTTTTCCATGTTGATATGTTGTGATTTGATCCATTAGTTATTTTCATTACAACTTTAAAAGTTTGTCGTGAATGGTGATGTATGATAATATGTGATGTCAAATTATAAATTATACATCAATGATGAAGTTGGGAAACGTCAATATCGAGAACAATATTTTAGTTACTATATTATATATATATATATATATATAATCTTGGTCCAATCAGCCTCCCAACCAATTATACAACCAGATTTCCGCCAATAAACATATCCACATTATACTAAATACGTATTATACGCCAAAGCGAACTTTCGTGTAAAAATATTAATAATATAAAACGATTCGATGAAAATATAATATGTAGTTAAGATCTTGACTACGCCAAAATCCAGCTGTGGCTAGAAAAACAGTCTCTATAAAAAATATACATAATATAATAGTCGCGTGGAGTTACTATAAATATTGGCATAAATTCGGAGTCGATAGGACAAAGTCGGGGGATTGTGTGAAGTTACTATCCAATTTGAAAATTAAGTTTTCATTAATAAGGGGCCGGTTGCATATTGACTATAATATAGTAAACAATATTATTGTTAAATTAAAATATTACAATTTTATAGCACGAATACGGACTTGAAAATAATTCTCAACGGTTTATACCTGTTTATTTTTGTACATTTTTAATTGTCATCTGGGAGAGTTATCCACGTACTTCACAAATCCAAGTAAAATCTGGTATTATGCGCGTCGGGGATATTGCATAGAAGATATTCAGAACTAATGATGTACATCGCAATATGTAACAGTGCGACTACTATATTATGTAATACCTACGTGACTACATTTTGCACACAGAAGAGATACTTAATTTACAATAATTATTCGGAAACATATTGTATCATATAAATATCGGTTCGTAAAAAATACTGATATACAAGTTTATATAATTATTTGGTCGAGTAGTGCAGGTCATATTTTTAAACCTGGAAAATATCGTAATGACAATGTATAATTTCAGTTCGTGATCGGTTCGAGTTCATGTCCGACAGACAAAATGAAATAAAATGATTTTATTTTACGATTCTTAACATTTACACATAAGCATGCTAGGCAATGTAATGGTGATTATGTAGCAGCCACGCAATTTGGGCGAATATTTTCTTGTTCGAAATTACATTTTTCCCAGATAATTAATCATACGTTAAACCAACGAATTACAACATATTCTGTAGAAAGGAAAATGAATAATAGACGTTAGGAACATAGTAACTCCCTCTTTTATTTGTTTTTTTCAGTGTCATTGTAAACTAATGAAAAATATCCAAAATTCAGTCAAAATAATAATAAGTTATTATAAGCATTCGTGCAAATGTAAACTTAGGGAAAAATATTTCCTGAAACGTTTCTAGGTACGTTTGATAAAATATAATTCTATACTGTACAATGTACATCATATGCGGTCAGTAAGGGATAAAAACATATCGATCATAGGACAGGATACTCGTGAATTTCATTCAACATAACGATTCTGAACCACGCTAAATGGTCCAAAATATACAACCATTATTTATTTTATAAAAAAATGTGTAAAAACGTATGACGTATATAATATAATAGTAAAATATATACGTATATACTCTGCGAAAATGTCAAGTTTCTAGAACCATATTTTTGGGAATACACCACATTAAATTGTTTTTCATAATTATTTGTTAGTTTTTTATTGCCTGCCTGTTTATTGAAAAATTATAAAATGAATACATTAAAGTACATTTCAGTTTAAATTTGCTGTTGGAAAATGAGTACCCGCACAACTATGTATAGGGTCAAGTCATCCGGTCAAAAAGTATTGTTCATGTAGAAAAAAATTTTAATGATTTTAATACCAAGAGGATCCACACTACCCGCTCAGAATGTAAAATGTAATTATATTATGTTTGCGTATACTGTACGCGAAAACGAGCGAATATTCAATTAAAATTTGCCAAATTTGCTGAATCCACCACGGGGTATCGATTATTATTCGCAGACATATAAATCATGACGCATGGAGCCGCAGCACGTATGGACCACCCATAAAATTTCCGCCTGTTTGTACTAGATTCTAGTAATCTATTCGAACCGTATTTATTATTTTACGCGCAGGTAAAATATTACGATAGAAATTTAGCAACACGAAAATCGATTACATCGGTGAACCAATATTATTATGTACCTGTTGATCATATTATAGATCACTGATAAATCGTTATCGATCGACTATATAATATACCGCGGTCGCCGTCAAAATGTGTATAATATGCTCACACTGAGAGTCGAACGTGCGTTTAAAATACTAACAAAAATGTTCGAAACAACACGAGATATATAGGTATACCCGCATGATTGAAATATAGTAGGTTATTGCAAATGGCCTCTGTTGTTATCATAAAAATAAAATGGCAGCGTATGGGTAAAGTTTCATTTTTATCAATTTAAATAAATATAATATATACAGTTTCAATGAACAAAATATTCGATTTATTCGTTAAATATACATAATATTAATAAAGTTATTTTACAATATATATATATCATACTTAATATTTTATCAGCCAATCAAAACATGGCCCCTTACGCTGCCGTTTCAATTTCTTCAAGTGATAATAATAGGACTATAGAGTGGGAGTACGACTGCAATAACCTAGTATATTTCAACCATGGGTACAGTGGCGTACGCAGGATTTTTCAGTGTGGAGTGTTTGAAAATAAATTAGTACCTTATCAGTAGACACAAGATTAGGCATGAATAAGAATAAAGTAGGTGCCATTTGAGTGTTATAATAAAACAGGTACTGTTAAAAGTATATATTTTAATGTATATATAGTGGCGTACTTATGGAGAGGGGGTGTAAAGGGTACTGAAAATGCATGTAAATATCATTAAATTAATGATTGGTTTTCGATATATTTAGAGGCACACCCACCAGAAATAAAGTTGAAAATACGTCACTGTCCATATTATAATATAATATATAACATTGATAATACGAAACATAACAAAAAAGTAGAATTATACTGGCAATGGAGGGGGGGAGGGCTTTCAGCCCCTTAGCCCCTCTCCCCACTCTTTTGCGTACGCCCTTGCATGGGTGTACGTATAGTTTTTAATTTTTATATCGAATCGTTTCGTTTTCTCTGGATCGAATAAATGTCAAATACGGTGTGCGCTCTCGCTCGTCCGCGCAACGGACGGGGTTTATTCGAAATCGGTCGGAAAAACGGGGATGGATGGGGGCGGGGGGGGGGAGTTAGGGTAGTCTTGGGTAGATCCGTTGACGAAAAAACGGGTCTCCGAACTCGCGTGCGTTTGGCGTACGACGCCGCTGTAACATGTGCGCTAAGTCGAAATCGGTGAAACGAGATTCGGGCCCGCCAAAAACCGGAAAACCGTGGCCGCTCCCGCCCCATCGTGGCTCCCGGAGCGAAACGATCTGGTCGGCTCGTTACGTATACGAGCATGTATATATATATATATATATATATGTATATATGTAGAGAGGTATATAGGTGCACGCCGGGTCTCATTAAACGGCCAGAGGTTTGTTTGTTTTTTCCCCGCTATAATAATAATAATAATAATAATAATAATAATATAATAACTCCGCGGTTATTTTTTATTATTATTATTATTATTATTTTTTTTTTTTTCCCCGTCAGTTTACCCACACCGATCTCTTTTCGTGTTTTATTTGACGTTGGTTTTTTTTCCTTACAATTTAATTATAGTAATCAGAGCACCGGTACCGGTCACGTGGTGCCGGATCTCGTGTCCGGTGACGTCACGTAACAAGACCTCGGGGGCCCCCGGGACCACCCAATGATACTTTTCGCCTTCTACTCGCCTCCTCTTATCCACGGCGCACGTAAAAATTGTGTTTTATTTTTTCAGTTTATTTCGGTTTTTTTTTTTTCGTTTTTTTTTTACCATCCTTCGGTCTTTGGCCCGGCCCCACCCACCCCCTTGATAAGTGTGGGCCGTCACGATCGGTAAATACCGCGCCGCTCATTGTCTCGGCCATTTGCCCTGGGAAGGCGCCACCACATCGGACATTCCGACCGCGCGCGGAAAGTGTAATTGTGCTGCTGCTGCTGCTGCTGCTGCAAGAATCTCGGTGCACACGATTTTTTTATTTTGTACGTATAGGCAGACAGGTGGAAATACGTCCTTTTTTCCCGGACGTTTTTTTTTTTTTTCTTTTATCTAATTTTAATGCCACGTTAAGATCTCGTATTTTACCTATACATAGTATATACATACAAGCATTAAGCACATTATATATATATATATATATATATATGTTATATTCGTGAACGTTCGTCCTGCGTCGACCGTGTGTATCCTGCTGCGGACATGTATAATGATAGCCGGTGTATAGCGCCGAACGATATGATTATGTTCGGACAGAAAAAAAAAAAAAAAATTGGTCATTGATCGGGACGGTGAACTTGGATGGAAAACGAGAATTCGTTCAGGTCATGAGTCTGAAAGTATTTTTATTCGACCTTATAATGTTTAATGTACAATCGATATACCATTATATATTATATATATATATATATATATATATATGGGGTTTTTTAGACCACTAAATGTAATCATAGATCCGAAATTATAGCGGTGGTCCGAATCTTACATCATGCCGTATTTAAAAACATGAATGTTTTTTTTTTTTTTTTCTAGGTTTAGTTCTATATCTAATTTAGTTTCAATCAAATTTTAAACGTTTTTGGGGCCAACACTTGAATTGAAAATTCGTATAGAACACAAATGTTATGTATACTTTATGATTTATTCTTTGATAACATGAACATTTAACATTTATTATTTGTCATTATTTATTCCATTTATTTTTACTCCTCAAAGAAATTTTTACGACATTTCATTACAATATTACCGAATTTTATTTCGGGGATTATTATTATTGTATTATTTATATTCTTATCACTCGCATATCGTATTACATATATTAGCATTTTAAATTTCTATACGAAGTTTAGAATATTCTATTCACATAACCCCATTTGTATTCTATCCATTTTAATAATAGTCATTGCCATAGTTATAAATACTATACTAGACAAATAATTGATTAATACGATTAATATCAAATTTTCATTCATAACGTATAGAAATCATGCCTGAGAAAAGATTTTTTTCCAAATTTGTTTTATGTTTACAAAAGTAATATAAGTATATAAAAGCTGTTTTTCTTAGTTTCGATCCTCCATCTTATACAAAAAATTCTGGCTATGTCATTGAAAATAGTTGCAAAATTATTTTTATTTATAAATTTACGTAGGTATTTTTTGTATAAGTATCTATATAATATAGTTGACATAATAAAATTTGAATCAAAATTTTCCATATTGTGTGTATATAAAATATTATGGTGTTTAAAAAAGTTTGACATTCAGTTGGGTATTTTTACAAAATATATAGATTTCAGGTTACAAATCACATCAAAAAATATAATATATTACACGAAAACTTTTGTTAAACTTTATTTTTATTATTCTTTCGTAATATCAAATCGATATTCCATATAAATGATTTTATTCGATTATATTATATTCACATGAAATATAAAATGAATTAATATAAAACAACTAAAAACAGTGATATTTCTTAGATTATTAATATACAGCTTGTATAACTACAAAAAAATCTATTTTTCTCAATAAACAACTATATAAATTACATTTAATACATTTTTCACAAAATCAATGTATAGGTGTACATATACCTATCAATGTTTTATATTCACAATCTATTAATATTTAATAAATATATTTAATCTATACCTATTTATATACATTATAATATTACCATTTAAAAACATAACTTTTACAGAAAACATATACGTAATTAACTGGTACTTAAATTAATAATTTAAACAGTAATATTATGAACGTATATTATATTATATATTATGAAAATATATTAATAGTTTGTACCGATTAAAACTGTTGTAATGAATGATATGTGCAACAAATTCTATCTTTGCCAACAATACTGCTAATAAACGTTAGTGAAATTATATTTTGGTACCTAGTTATCTATATCTTGTGCCCAGTTTAATTAGAATATTTAGTGTTTTATTTCCGTGGTATGGTCGTTAAGACTTTCAAAAACATCTCGAATTATAAATTATTGACGCGATCTTATCTAGACATAAGGGACGTATAGAAACGGTTATCGACGACAGAAGGATAATATGTTAAAGGGTTATTCACGTACGAGTAATGTTTAACATGCGTATAAAATATATTGAACAAGAACCGGAATAGATATCGTATTAGTATTCACGGCAGTGCCGCAACTATCGTGGGTGCTGGAGGTGCAAGGAACCCCTGGACCCCTGTCAAATCATACCCTCGGGGGGCCTATGTTAAACCATAAGAATTTCCCGAATTTGATTAAAATTTTATTTTTAAAAATAGTTGATGACTTGTTTTTTTGCTTATTAACATGTCAACACAAAAGACTCTATCGAAAAGGGTAAATAAGCAGAAAAAAAATGGACTCTCTAATATTGGTTTGCACGCCCGCCAATATATACCAAGTTGCGGCACTGATTTACGTCTAAAGTGTACAATGGTAGGCACATGATTAATTTTTTATTTACATTATTTAATGCAGAAAAAACCACCAAAGTCTTTCTATGAGTCATGCGTGCCCGCCCGGAGATATGACCATCGTGTGGCGTACTTATCGTCAAAACGGTTTTTAAATAGCTATATTAACAATATACTGCATGATAATAATATGACGAAACAGTGATTAAGCGGAGTACAGGTACTCGTATATAATTTGAATATAAGTATTGGCGAATTTCGGCCGAGTTTGCCTAGGTATATAATTATTATACACACTGACGACGGCGTGTATCAGCTAAAAGTGGGTACAACGATTCGATATTATAATATAATATACTCCCACGAACTTCTGCGTGTATATAATATATGAAAGATGTTTATCGTTCATTGTATATCCTAGGGCGGGGTATTAACCGCTGATAGCAGATCGCCCGATTCGAGTACTGTTTACTTTTGATTAACAATACGTATTATATCGTAACAATATACATATATATATATATATATTTCGCAAATGTCTATTGTTGGTCCATTGAAAACCGATAAAAACGCGATCATATATTTTGATGTTATCAACAGTTTTGACGGAGGGAGGACTTTTTTAATTTCTCCTCTAAATGACCCTCCCCCCACCCCGGAAATAGTAAAATCAATACAAATAGGCAATATAGGTACAATAAAGCAAATTGAACGTTTACCGTATATCTATATATATTATAGCTGTGCCTGTGGGTGAATTTCTGATTGAACACGTATTACGATATAACATCAAATGTGCGATTTAAAATTACAAGTTCTCGCAAAGAAAAATATCTAAAAACATCACGAAATTTGAACGCATTCGGACACATTTAAATGTGTGTGGATCGTTTACACGAAAATTTGTTTTTTAGGGGAGAAGGGGTTTCATTTTTAAAAACCTATTAACTTTTTTGTGGTTTAAATGTTCGGATTTTTGTCATTTCTTCTATATTAAAATACTTCTAAGTTACCCCACAAAAAAAAATATATATAAAATAATGTCTTCGAGCACTATAATATATTTTTAAACCATTTTTAAGGCTAAAAATAAAAATAACAATAATAACGCCTCGATCGATCTCTAGAAGAAAAACTGATGAATTTAAAACAGTTTTTAGAATTGAAATCCGACTTTTCTAAGTCCCACAGTTTTTTAGGTCGATTTTTCGTTGGTGTTACGGCCTCTTTACGCACTCCTACTTTTCCTTGAAATTCTAGTATGTCATGTTTATTAAATGAAATTTGGATTATTTTACAAATTCACATAAATTAAATTCCGATCATATTATGCATATTAAATATCACCCAATAAATTTATGCAAAATTATGCATGTAGAATAAAAATAAATTTTAGATATTTAAAATAATTAATTTAATAAATGATTGATTATAATATTGTATATTTTATAATTTGCACGTTCTCCCACTATCCAAATATAAGACTCATCTTGGCATATTATATAATATATAGTAGTATAAGAGCCGGGTGACTCAACTATACTGAACTCTTATCTATAGTGTTCAATTGGGTCTTTTTTTTTTTAGAGATTTTATCTATAGGCGAAGTTTTAAACATAATTATAATATGTCATCGTATAAAATAGGTTACTCGGACGTCACATTTAGAAATGGATTTAATATTTTGATGACAAATACATATATATCATATAAATCATATAATACATGGTATATGGTACACTCATTTTTTATTATCTTGAACATAAGATACATTTCATTAGTAGAAAGATACAAGATACACTCAAAAATATAATTATTATTATAATTGTTTATTAATAATTATATTATTATTTTTACTAATTAAAATAAAAATAAAAAATATATAGGATGTTAAGCATTTCTAATAATTAAGGAATCACAATATACAAATAAAATATATTTCATTATATGCCTAATCATATAGTTAAAAATATAAATGTTTAGCATATAGTAGTTTATAGCCATATTTAGGTATCAAAATATTTTATAGGGGATGAGGGAAATAAATATTATCGATTACAATTTTATTCATAACATTAGGTAGGTACATAAAAACAATTTATTTTGGAAATACTTTCAAATATAATATCATTAATAATAATAATAATAATATAGCCTAAAGGTATTTTTTTTTATAATATTTCAGTCGAAAGTGCTCAAGTATGTTTGAAATATGATTATAAAGTTATATTATGTAAGCCAAAACGTATCAAAACGAATCGGTAAATAATATTGCAATATATTAGGTATATTATCATTTCGTGACATCTAAAATGGATAATTCGCGAGTCGGTGTCAATTTTAATAATTAATCAACAGTAAGTGTGAAAAATTATTGTTTTATTTTTATAATATACGAGTTGGGAAGAAAAAATTTAAAAAAAATCTAATTACCTACCGTATAATATAATATAACATTTATATATTGTATGTAATTTGATTTTTGATCGTTCTATGTGTCTTGTAACGTTTCGCGATAAAAAGATACTGGAAAAAAAAAAAAAAAAAAAACTATGTATCTGAATACGTACGAGATACGAGATATCTCAGAATATCGCGATACGAGATACAATTATTACTGTATCATGGATACGTATCGAAGATACACGCATCGTGTGTTACTATTATATACCTACTACCCGACCCGGTATATATTCCCCAGGAAAGTTCGAGATCCTGTAGGTAGAAAACGTATAATACACGTCTTCCATCGATGTTTATTATTAGTCATTACTCATTATATATATCATACGTATATAGATTCTCGCAATTACCTACTCCAATTCGTTTTCTGTCGCTTATTTCGGTGCGAGAGACGAGACACACGTAACTATTATAGGTAGGTATATATACGCGTATATCCGTACTGCAGCATCAACCATATAATACACGTATAGTTGGCCACGGTCGCGTCTGTCGCGTGAAATATCGCCGAAGCTCTGCCAAAGAGGCAAAGGGGGAAAAAAAAAAAAATCCCGCGAGATCACATTATATTATATACTTATATAATACACACACCACCGATTTACCAGATTAAATTAACCATCTGCTCGCGCCATACCGTTCACAGTTCTTTCTTTCTCTCTATCCGTGTGCGTACCTATACACGTATATATGTATACACATGGCGTAGTACGTTATATCCGTATTCGCTCTCCGAGCACAGAGTTATGGGGTTTTCAGTGGGGTTTTTTTTTTTTTTTGTTTTTGTTGCTCTTACACACGTTTTTCGAACCGAGAAAAAATACGGACTTGGCGCGTCACGCAAACCGCTCCTCCCCCTCCCCCAAACCAAGGTGATGCCAGCCGAAATTAACTGCCGGCTAATTTATGTGTGTGCGTCTCCCCTCCGTTCCTCCCGACCCATCCGAATTTCTAAAAACTTATCGGCGAGAAACAAAAAAACCCCCCCCCCCATCCCCCCCAAAATACAATAAAATTAGAGAAGAAAAAATATCCCGCTGGATTTACCCGAAAATAACGTTAATCCCGCACAAAGTATCGCACACTCATGACACGTGTAAGTCATTTATATTCACACAGGACGAAGAGGATTTTCGGGAATTAACGAAACGATTTGTCTTTTGATCGTCACACATAATGTATATATATATATATATATATATATGTATACGCATAAGAGGTTAGGAGGGACTTGATATAATAATAATTACTGTTGCAACGCGACGGACAAATCACTTGAAAGCCGCGAGTAGTACTTCGTCTCCACCCCCGCCAGTCGCCACCGACGTTAACGTGACGTTTGCAGTACGGTCGGGATTATGGGGAAGCGTCATTTTTAGAGCCCGGAGGTTTTAAAGAACTATTATAATACCGTGTGCTCGGTTGTTTTGTTTTTTTTTTTTTTTTTTCTACATTTTATTATTATTACCGAGCTTACGGAACGGTCGTATTTGTCAACCAGCACGTGTTTTGTGGGACAGACCCTAAATTTGTGTACGGTGCGTGTGAACAATGACGAGGATATCATATATACCTATACGCTGTATGTACGTGGTTTCTGACGGGTGTGAAAACGGGTTAAATGCGTACACCGGAAGACGGTTTTTCGAATATATATATTATTAGTATAAGAATGTAAGAACGAGCGCCTATACTATAACATGGTAGTGGTTTAATCGCATTATGCGTTTCGTTTCTCGGCTGAGACGCACGTCAGTCAATCCGAAAACCTTTAAATTTATAACCCCAACACGGGCCTGTAATTTTCGTACACGACGAGTATATAATATATATATAATTTAAAATAAACGGTTTTGAGACGACAAAAAAAAAAAACAGTACACGGACAATATTGTGCACATAAATAGCGTAAGTATATATTATGTTATACTAGCTTATGTTTCGCAGTCGAGAGTTGACGGCGATCAAAAGGATAGTGGACGATCATTCGGAACGAAGTATAAGTTTTTACTAGTGATGTTACGAACTCAGATTTTCGAGGTCGGACCGAACCCGAACCGAACTTTTTAAAACTTTAACGAACCCGAACCGAACCGAACTTCATAAAAAAAAAAAAAAACAATACAATAATATAAATTACCGTTTTTTATTAATTATGTATATTCGCATAAAAATGTATTAAGTAGGTGCCTCTTAAACATAATTTGAAGTCTAAGTAAAGAAGGATTCCACATTTTTGCATTTCTTTTTATCGTTTTTCGACAAATTAGTTTCAAATTTTTTTTCCTAGGTTCGATATTCGAACTGAACTATTTTGTGTTTAGTTCGGTTCGGTTCGAAAATCGAACAGTTCGTAACATCACTAGTTTTTACACATTTAACCGTAAGCCGTTTCAAAAAAAATATATATATATCCTCCACGCTATCTCACAATGTTATTATATACCTACCTATATCACATTGCTCGAATACTATTGTAGAACAGTTCCTCCGCTACTATTTTCTATATATTTTTACAGCACCCGCTTATACTAATTATTACTTTTTACAATACACATACCAATAAAATAGTTTCAGGAAACGCTAATTTTTATTAATATCCCAACAATATCCCTGCTTCTGTTGTCCAATTTGAGTACGGTATGCATCGATGTATGTGAGTAATATTACTACTTTTAGAATGATACGAAATTCTAATTGATTTTTGTCTGTTAATCGAATCACAATATTGCATTGTCTTCTATCATTATAATTTTATGATTGGACATACTATGTTCGAGAAATTACATTTGTAACGGGGCACAATCCAGTTTTTTGAAAACATTTTCTGGATGTTCGTTATTTTACCATCCACTTAAAAATCAACTACTACTAGAAATTACCTCGACATTTTTGTTTGTATCATTAAACTATAAAACGATCATAATATCAACCACATATCCGTCAATAAATATATAAGACATTTTATATTAAAAGCAATAAAAATAAAAACATATAATAATATTATGACTTGTAAAGGCGTATTATTATTTTTAAGTTTAATTATTTAGATTTTATATTTTTCAGAGAACACCCAATGAGTCTTATGTTTCTTGACTATAGACTTGAATAAGTATCCAGTTGGACACGAAAAACGTATACTTAATAAATTATCTACCGGAGGAACCTATATACTCTTTCAGTTTTAAACGTTAAGAGTAGAGTACAGGAGTCATAAAAATAATAATGATTGTAATATTTTAATCGGAATGTAGTCATTTTTATTATGACATACTTGAATAGTTATTTTTAATATTTAAAAAAATATATAATTGATTTTGTATTTCATTGTACTGCTCACTCAAAAATATTATTATACCTACCGAGTTTTTGCGGCGAAAAATGTTTCCTAATATTATGTTATTATTATCATGTATGTGTATATAAGTACACTCTCCTATGCGCATAAATTTCGGTCAAATTTGGTATACATACTTTGTTCTTTAACCGAACGACGCGCGTGTTCGGCGGTATAAAGCTGACGTTTCTTTCGTATTACTCGACGTCAAATTGTGTGTCATGCAAAACAACATACAAATATTATATCATATTATACAAAATATTCTTCCGATGCATTATCAGACCATCCGACCAAATTGTTTTACTCTCTAACGCGTAATATTTTATTCAGACCGGAGTGGTTTCGACTCGTTTACATAATAGTGGCGGTACGTTTTTTTTTTCTTCGTTGTCCCTCAGGTTTTCCTCGGGATCCCAAAGTACAATTTTTTCGTCGCACGCGCGCATCTTATCCTCATCTCGTTCATCTCCGGGGTGACTATATACCTATATAATAATATATGCGTATATATTATAATAAGTCCCTCGTCATATATACGTATATCGTTATTGCTCGGTTTTATGTACGCCCATCATGTCAAACGGCTGCGCGTAATATATTACACCGAGCGAATGCAATTTTTACGACAACAACGACGACGATGCGAATGTCTTTCTGAGTGCGGAACTTGGGTTGGAAAATAAGCCGTCGGGTTTCCAATGTAATCTCGTCGCCACCGCCATCGCCGTGTAATCACCAGCTAGATATCGTTTTCCCCGGAATGAGATCGCAATCGTACGTGAGGGAGAGAGACACGAACAAACACACGTACAAATCCGAACTGCTCGAAATCACCATTTTGGGAGGGAGGTTGAAAATTTGATCGGCCATACTCCGGTGTGACGAGACATGGTATATGAGGTATTATGATAAAATAGAAAAGAAAACAAAATTGCACTTGGTATTAGCTATTTTCTCCGAGATGAGATTTTTTTTTTAATGGCTATTGAGGCAACATTTAATGCTGAGAAGTAGATAAAAATGCTCGTGAGCAGTCGAGTGGTTCAAATACTTATTCGTGTTACACAAACATGTGATAAAATGGAGAAAAGTGCTAGACGTTGTTTTATGTGATAAGATAATACGTATTGGATTAAAGGATAGAGTCAGTTTTGAGGTTATGTTGTATAGATCAGTTTGTTAGTCGGTGAATAATAAAAAATGAGGATAATTTTTATGAGAATTTTAAATAGATGGCGGATTATAGAGATTACTCCATTATGAGGAGTGAGGACAAAGTAACAGTAAAGGTGATATTAGAGATTAATATTGAATGATAGCTATACAGACGAATGTGCAAGTTTCACAATATATGATTGGTAGTCGGAGAGTTATATTAGAATGACTGATGCGAAGGTGAATAATTTGAAGGAACATGTAAAATTAAGTGGCGTGAAATGATGGGTAAGGACAGGCTTATGATACTGGGTGATAATCCTTTGTTCTCAACAATGGCGCTTGGGGTACCTTGAATGCACGGAGGCTGACATTTTATGTTACCATATATACAATGATAAAATGGTTACTCTGTGGAAATTTGTCCAATAAGAATCAAAAAGCACATTATATGAAAACGCATAGTCACTATAATCTCTTTGCGAAAGCAGGACAGGTGACGGGGATCATAAATAATATTATGATATATCGTTTCTAACATCCCATATAATCGGATATCAATAATTGGTATTATAATATCCAATCCAGATCTTAGACCGTGTCTTATCAATATCGATTATTTCGTATTCTGCGGTAAGGGCGAAAAAGAAAAAAGAACATGGTTGATAGTGATATGAATTATAATATTTTGATAGTTCACTTCTTAGTTCTTGAAAATTAACAACCATAAAGACTAATATGATATATCATCAACAATTGTAGTTTGTACAGTTATCCAAATTTTATTGTTAAAAATGTATAATTCCACTGAAATTCCTAAACAAGTATGTAATATTAACGGTCAAAAAGTAATTTTAAAGTAAGAAGTCAGAGAATGGTGTGAAATGTATGAAAACGGTTGAACGAACATCATTAATGATGACCACGATTAAGCATGTCGACATCACTGGACAATTGTCAAACGGATGAAAATAGGATTCAATAAAATCACCGAATAACAGTTATTGATTTCATACATTTTCAATATAAGCTTCATGCACATCATGCTTATGAGTTTTGGTGGAATTACACTTTTTAGTTTATTTTTTATATTAAAAAATGGATGATTACATGATATATTAATATTTTGTACTACTAAATCTAACAGTTTTTATAGTCGCAATATAGTTCATTTTATCTAATTTAACATAAAAATAAAATAAAAACGAGTCCAATTAATCAATTGAATTATCGCACAATTAAACAAACCGTTTAAACTCTAACAAATTGGAATGAGTGCTCATTATGAAAGTTCTGAGTAAAATTCATCAGATTCGACCTATGGCCTATTTATGGAATTCTGCATTAAAATTATTATTCTTATAGACACAATATATTTATTATACAACATATTTTTTTTATCAGTAGATACATTTTTCTATGAATTTTGTCCAGTATGTTTATATGATATATATCATAAACGAACTCGTTGATTTTAGTGTTATTGATAAAAAAAAATCATGCATAAATATTTAATGTTATCGTTATTTTTATTAACTAGCAGAATGTGGAACATTAGTCAATAACACAATGGTTTTTGGTTATTTTCCGTTCGTAGAAAAACGTGTGTCATATTCTAAACAGTGTTTTGATTTTTATCATTCATACAGAGTACGTGTAACACAACATAACCATTCGATTAATATTTCTTAGATTAGTGAGAAACGAAAAAAAAATAGGAGAGCGAAAAATTAGAAATAGGAAATCAGAAAAAAGGCAAAAGTTTAAACTGGGCTAAAATATTTTTTTTTGGGACAAGGGTAGGAGGAAAGGAACTAACGTATTATGACTATATGACTGCTTGTACAATATTGTAACGATAAGGCATGCCTACTATAGTAATGGATCGGTTATACGAGCGTCTACACGATATAATGTTTAAATTCGAAGAGCGAAAGTGTCAAGTCTAAGTAATGCGCACTCACGTCCACAGGTCATCGTTAAATCCCGGAAAACGTGGAAAATGATTGCACCTCATATTATATTATAAAGAAAACGCAGTCATGTTAAAAATGACAATGTTTAAGGATAAAAAAAAAATCCATAAAAACCGTTTTTAGGTTATATTCGTCTATAGTGTACACCTACAATATATATACTGCGTTGGTGTGCACAAAAAGAAACATTTCGGTAATAGGAAAAATAAATTTAACATCAAATTATTAATGAAAAAAAAAAAAAAATAAAATGTCGAACAAATTCGTTGCTTTTAACTATGATGCGAGTATGCAAATAGTTGCTAAAATAACACGAATATACAAAAATGTTTCTATTAACAATAAGCAATTATAAACATCAATACTATCCGAATTTGTGCTTTGAACTTCACGTTTGCAATTCAAGCCCGGCATGATCGCACACGTTGCACATATAACGACTTGCACTTTGTTCGTATTTGTCAAAATGATGATAATTCGATGAACGCGTGTACAATATATGTTCCTATTTTATGTGGAGCTAAATCGTTTCGTCAAAATTACGGAATTGCGTGCCCGTCGAGTTCAACGAAACCGTTTTCTGTGTTATGGGTACAATGCACATAATATATTTATGCAAATATACAAAATTATTGCATACGTACAATATATACCGAACACACATAGTGTATAATTACATTCGTATCCAATAATATTATGTGTATATATGGACGTGCTACAGTTTGTGAAAATTGCTTGATAATACGACGACACCCTCCCCGGAAATTTTACCGATAAAGCCCGAGCGATCAATCGAAACGCGTGTATCCGTTTGTAATTAACCATCGACGAAATTTGATCGTCTGTCACCCCGTTAAATGTGTATTATGACACAACCGTACCGTGTTAATTAATTGAACGTCAGGTTTGACAATTTTTAATGAATGTTTTTTTTTTTTATATTTACATAATTTTTTTCCACAAAAATATCGGAAAATTGCAAAATGCCTCGTTGAAAAACATCATACGTCATTGTGATATAATAGAGCCAATTTGTAGGAAAACTTTTTGGTAATGCAAATATATATATATATATATATATTTGATTATGTATATATTTAAATTGTTCGAATATTGACTGAAGGCGACTGCACTTCAAAGTTTTGAAAATTCAACACAAAATTATTCATATTCGATTAGGGTTAGTGATACAACCGTAAGGAAGTACTGCGTTTCTAACTTAGTTTAACTTATCTAAACAGCAGATTTTCATAGAACATAAATGCAACTATATAATATAATATGACTGTCCGTTTTCAAAACTGACCGAACAAGATTAAACTTCGATTTGCGTATATGTAATCAGTAGAGGCTAGATTTTCAGGTTTTTACATATTTTTATTGACTGCAGTTCAACAACAGTAAAAAATGAACGATTTATTGATCACAGAATTGATAGAAAAAAAATTTTTTTTATTGAAGCATAGTTTGGAGGTTGTAGAATAATTTTATGTTCGTAATATATTTTGAGAATATTTCTCGATTTTTTAGGAAAAATACGCCTTTTTTTGATTATTTGCTGATTTTTTTTTTTTTTGGTTGATAATTTAGTAAAAAATTGTTTGTAAAGAAGAAAATCAATAAATTGGTGAATTTTTATTGATCTTTTTTTTGTCGTGAAAACTCGATTTAGACACCCCATCCCCCTTACAAATATTTCTTTGAATCGTCACTGATTTTTAGAGAAAATTATACTCCAATGATAATAATTTAGCATATTTTATGGGAATATTCTGTTTTTAAAAGATTATTAAAATAATATTTTAAGGTTTTATTCTTCTTCTTCATGTTCCTTTTCTATCGAAGGTTGGGAATTATCATGACTATATATAATACATAGCTAGTCTTTATTCTTGGCTGCACTGAATAGTTCCTTGGTGTTGCATTAGAATCACTCTCTTACAATTTGCAGCCAATTTGTTTTAGATTTTCCCCTGTGCCTCTTCTCACAAATTTTCTCTTGTATTATGAGATGTAAGAGTTGATATTTCTCGCCCCTCAGGATATGTCCAAAATATAGCAGCTTCCTAGATTTTATACTATTTATTACCTTTAGTTCTTTGCCTATTCTTATTAAAACTTCTACGTTTGGGACTTTGTTAACACAAGATATATTGAGAATCCTACGAAAACACATCTCAAATGCTTGGATTTTTAATCAGTAAAAATAATTTACAATTATATGAGTCAGTGTCCAATCTTCCATTGCGTACAACAGAATAGAAAATACGTAGCACTTCAACATTCTAGTTCTAGGTAAGGTTTTATTAGTGTACTTATATATAAACATCATATTTTAATCTTTAAAAAACATAAAAATCTATCCAACTACTAATAAGATTTTATCATATTTATATCTTGACATTCTTTGAGATAATTATTAACCTAGTACACACGTACTTTTTCTTAATTAGATAATAAATGTTGTTGAAAAACAATTATATAAATTTATATAATAATTATATTAATGTCTTACAAGTTTTTATAATTAAAGTTATAATATTAAAGAACGGAAAAACGTTATTATTATTTGAACTCACAATTTGGATGTCATTATCACATATGATTTTCCAAAAAGGATTAAATATTTGAAAATTATCCAAAAGTATACGTTTCGATTTTCCATTTATTTTATCCGGTCGTAAAACCATTATTAGAAACCAAGTAGAATCAATTAATTTATTGTAAGTTCATCCGTTCGAAATGTTTCATATTACCTTTATTATTTTATCGTCGAACACACTCAAAATAGGTCAAACACGCACGAAATATTGTTTTTCGTACGATACAAGACAATAATAATACGATATTCACATGACTTTTCGATAACGAATATTGTTTCGATACGATCATATTATTTGCACAGTATATAATAAGCAATTATTTGAGCCCGAATTGTAATTTTAAAAATCCACTTGAAAAAAAACACCATTATATAGTTTTAAATTACTTTTATTTAAAATGTTTTTGTACTTAAGCGCGTTCGAGACGAACACGAGTATAATCTCTTTTTAACTATCGAGCGACTTCGATTCAATCGATTTGATTAATATCTAGTACGAGTTTTTAAAACTGTGTGTGATTAATTAGTTTACGTACGTACCTATTCCGTTCGTGTCTATAAAAATGTTAGAATTAACGAGGAATACGGAACATATTATATCTACATACATATACGTATAAAAATTACAATTATACCCATGTTATACAATCGATGTGTTTTAATATAGATATTCTATGTATACCACGAACATATACTAGGTAATTTCATAGAATACCGTGTGATTATTTTCGTAAAGTAAAAATAATTAATGTTTTTACATAAGCTTACCGGTTATTTTATACTTACATATTAAATTAATTTCGGCAAAATTTGAATAGGTATAAGAATAAAATAAAAATTAAGCATACGGTAAATTTAAGTAAGATCGTATTATGAAAAATATGAAAAAAAAAGTCATGACGAAAAAATTTATTTTACGGTATTCTTTTTAACACATAGTGCACTTCAATATTTTAAGGATTTCTGCAGAAACATTGGTCATTTATATATCTTGGAGTAGTGGAGGAGAATAAATGATAAAATGTGCAGTATCGTGGATTTTCTGATAATAATTAAACACTAATTTAACTTTGAAAAAATATTAATTTAAGTACACGTAGGTACAATTTTAATAACAAAATTTATATTTTAAAATTTTTAATACAATTTTCAACAAAATTTAGTCTACACGTAATAAAATAAATTTCAGATGTGCTTTTTATAATATTTTAGATCATAAGCGGTTTCCCTGTTAGGACATTTTTATATTAAATTTATATTATTTTTATTTTACTTATAATAATATTCAATTATTATATATCTAATTAAGTTACCCGTTAATATAAACTCAACATTTAACATTTTGAATTATATATAAAACAGTTCGCTTAAAACATATAGGTAAGTACACTTTCCATTTTGAAATTCTGTTAAATACACGAGCATTTAAAAAATCCACGTTTGCTTTCAACGTCTACCGCTTATAGAAATGATTACTATTTCTTTTTCTCCTGGAATCCCTTTTAAATTAAGATCGTATTTTAAAACTGATTAAAAATGCTATCTCTTTTGCGCACAGTCAATAATATTCCATTTTTTTTTTTTTCTTTAATCATTATAAAATATTTTTATGCACTTTTTATACAAACGTGAAATGATCTTGATTTTTTCTCCGACCAACATACGCGGCTGTCATTTTTAATAGTTTAGACTAAAAAATTTATTATACTTTTGTCTTTAGGCGTTTTTCATTTATGATTTTAATCGATACTGACATTTTTTCTATTTCTTACATATATACGCGTTTATTCATTTTACATAATAAACGTAGACAATATATTTACAAATCATAATATATTTTTGCCCGGCATTTGATATTTTACTTTGCAAAATGTCTAAGCATCGTCGTACAAACAATATAGTATATAATACCGGATCATAATATACGGCACTTTGTAACATAATAAACATTATATTAGATTTCACTTTTTATCGGTTTACGACTTGCAAGTAAAATGTACTATGTGTAATGTTTCTCGCGGTATTATAACGTACCTGTCTGTATTGTTTGCACATATATTATATTATGTATGTGAATATAAAATTACGAATATTCAATCGGCCGGTTTTAATCATACCTATACGATATTGTATTGTTAAAATTACCTGCATTATTATACGTACCTACTTGAAATAATTAATTTTACCAGTAATTTTATCGTCTCGCCATCTCTTCGGTGGCAACACAAGTGCAATTTATATGTATTTTTTTTATTATTTATTTGTTTAAATAAACCATTTAATTAGACGGCGAACAAAGGCGTTTACATCGTGTATACATACGTACCTGCGCTGTTACACGCGAAATCGTTACCTATTCTTTTCGCCGGTTGTCCGGAGAGACCATTTTGTAATTAACATATAATCAGACAAGGTCCGTGATTGTTCCGACACTGTGAGAATTACACTCCGGGACGCGGAGTGTATATATAGGTAAATCGTCAAATTCCGCGCCCAGGCAATCAGTTATAAACTCATCAACGAATTTAAAGTGGATATAATACGGTATACCTACACTGTATTTTTTTGTTTTTTTTTCGGGTTTGTTTGGTTTTTTTTTTTTAACATATAAAACGTTATGCGTGTATATTACACGTCTATTACGGTCGAGTAATTATATAATAAAGAAAAATAAATACGGCGAATACACATAGGTGCCGGTGTACGATCGTGTGACGAGTTAATAACTGCAGTCTGAATAAATATAATATAAAAAAAAAAAAAAAAACACCGACCGGCGAACGATCTGTGCATACGCTGGAAACGTCCAAATCTCCGTCGACGGGGCCTTGCCCTTCCTGCAATTTTGTTTTTTTTGTTCATTTACTATTTAACATAATATATAAAATATATAATATTCTGCATAAAACCTAATCCGGTTTATTTTCGGTATTCTAAACTATCGAAATTAATAATATATGCGTGTATTTAAATTATAATAATCGTGTACACAGATGCTATTAGACGCGAATTTTCGCTACCGTAATCATACGCTGCGTTATAGCCGTCCGACATAATATTATTATATTATTATATAGCCGTACGTGTTCAGTATTTACAAACTCGATTATTATTATCGATGGGATTTTAAATTGAAGTGATTATGTCAAAAAGCTAATATTTATTTTCGAGGTGCGCTCAAGAAAATTAACGTACCGATAAAAATGCACTCTGCCGCCAAGATATACTATAGTATCCTTATACGTATGTACATATAATATAATAATATTATTATTATTATTATTATTATTATTATTATTATAGCGGGATTCGTATGTACTCGTATACCATGCCGTATTTCTGTTCGAACGTTCGTAAAAAATTAACAATATGAGAGCATTGCCTGTTATAAAAAAATTCGATCGTTTATACATATACGGCACTATATCGGCGATATCGTATAATATTATATCACATTATATAACTAAACATTTCTATGGGATTTATTTTAAATTAAAAATAGAAAGTTATAAAGGATTAGATGGAAATACTTTAGTAATTTAGACCGGCTTTAAAGACTTTAACTTTATTTAAGTGCGGGCTCCTCAATCGGAAAGATTAAGCCGTTTACTGATATATTTTCCAAACACTGTAATATATACGTACCATTTATATATATATATATATATATTATGTACGTAACGAAAAACTTTTCGAGCTTGTGAACGGAAGACCAAAAAAATAAAAAAAATCATTATATAAACGTTTTATTTGCGTTATAACGACTATAGACACGCAGTAAACAAATTTGAAATCATCTGAAAGAAATTCGTTTGCGCCGTTATAAGAACGAGCGCGTATAATGTTTTGTGTATAATTTAATATAAAAAAAAGATAACAACGAAACAACGATAAAAACGCGGAATGGCAAATAACACAAACCACTCGCGGATATTTACATTATAATTGTTTCGATAACGATTAAGTGTTTTTCGTCTTAAGTACATTTTTTAACATTGCGTTATTGTATTACCGAACGGTGCGATAAATAATTACAGATATTGTAATATGACTATACGAGATGGGTAATATTATAATATATTGTTCATATTTCGGTCGGGATTTTTCGAAACGATGAGTTGACAAACGGTTTTCGCATATACGTGCAAAACCCTAAACACACATTAACATTGTTCACGTATTCGAGCGGTTGGTATTGTTTTATTTCGCGCAAACAGCGTCGTATTCGTATTTCACTGGCGATAAAATGGTGGTTTTTTTCCCATACATGAGACCAAAACGATTATAAAAAACAAACTTAAACATAAAAAAAAAAAAAAAAACCAGTAGTAATTTTTTGTGTAGGTACATTATATTAATGTAGTGACGCGAGAAACATAGCCGCTTCATTGCTAAAATATAAGTAGGTACGAGAATGCAAATTCCACACAATTTTTATAATATCTTTATAATAATATGCGAATTATTATTATTATTTTGGAGTTGAAAGGAATTAGGAAGTGGTGGGCGTGCGATTGTTTCGAATTCAAAAACTGCGAATTGCGTGTAAAACGTAAACCCGAAAACTCACGCGATGGAAATCGTAATCACAGATTACACAGATGTAACATTAAACCAGACGATATACACTGCGAAAACAAATGATTTTCAAATAATTCACGGCTCATAATGAAATTGAATCCTTGTAGGTTAATCATATTATAAGAACGGAATCATTACATATCGATAATAATACTGCAATAAGAAGTTTTGAAAATAATATCACAATAAATTTTAAATCTATTATTACACAATTATATTAACTAAAATACCCAATCTTTCCTAGCTTAAGTTTATACTAGGAAAATAAAAAACACTAATATTTAACGTTATTATAATATATATAGTTATAGATAATAAATTTAGATAACGTTTATTATCGTTGACTCGGGATTTGACGTGTTCTCGATATTATGTCAAAACACCATTTAAGTTTATTAGAGGAGGAACGTCATCGTGATATCACAACGACGAGTGGACCAACGATTTTGGCACAGATTAAACGAAACCAGATTGTGCACTCGGGCTTAGAATAATAGAATCGTGAATAAGATGCTGTGATTGTGTGCCCGCTAAGTGGCATATCCAGTTACAATTAATACATTTATTGTACCCTTCATTTACAATATGTTTGCTACACTGACCGATTTAATCTATAAACCTTGAACGTTCTTTACTGTTCATAAATGATAATAAATAATATTAGGATTTAAAACATTAGAAAATCATTAAAGACTTTTAGATTCTAACATGTGGTAACACTAATTTTGGGACTCGTTAGTAACTATCGAATTCGATTTTTTTTTCGATAAGCATTGAGTGCACAATCTGGTTTCATTTAATCTGTGATTTCGGGTTACCCAATAAATAAATGCAAAACGAGGTTATTGTGTTATAAGGTAATTCGTTTATTGTGTTAAGAAAAATTAAACAAGATAAAAGTCGGCAAACGACTGACCATGCAGATAGTTAAAACGAGATGTCGTAGACGGCGGAACCAAAATGGCGGTGAGTGAAAGGAAAACGGTTCGCGAGGTGTGCCTATACTAGAGCGGCTGACGAACGATAGTGAGTTCCCGGTCGTTCGCGACAACCGGCCGACGTCGCCAAAACAATGTGACCAACCACCCCTACCTGCCTACCGACTCCGAGAAGAAATGATGTGGCGATGGCCCGCCAGAATATCAACGCTTCAATATACGTATTATATAATATATTAAATGATATATACATTTTTAGGTAGGTACCAGTGTTGGGAAAGAACGAGTTCTGTTTTATAGGAACGAAGATTAAACGCTTTCCTTTTAAAATAAAGGAACGAGGAACGAGAAAAAGTTCCCATTTATGAGGAACGTGAATGAAATTTTCTCATTCTTATTGTGTAAAAATAGGATTTATTAAGCATGTAGTATTAAACACACATTATTAATTATTACATATGAGACACGAGTATAATATAATATTTAAAAAAATTTTATTTTATACAAATTATTTAGTGTCGAGTGTTGGCATCACGGTATATTAATTAAAATTTGAAAGCAATTAAAAAATTATATATTATCACAGAATATTCTAGGTTTGAGATAGATAACTACCGTACGAATTAAGATAATGTGCGTGGACTTATAGGTTAGGTACGAAAAACGGAAAAACGGTTCAATGTGTTTATCTTTATCGTGTCATATTTTCTAAATTGTTGTTTATCTCAGTAATAATAATCAAATTGTGTGACCATAGATTAGGTGTCTATTGGTTTTCGGAACAATGAATGTTGAAAAAAAAAATTAAGGAACAAACCTAAAAGACGAATCAGATTTTAAATCTAACTTTCAGAAGTAAATCCCACAACTTTATCCCGTTTACTGGTCTTTTAAGCGGGGATATCCTTATTGCACATATATTGATACAATAATACGGATACAAGGCTATTTTTACATTGATTGTAAAATGTATCTACTTGAATATTAATAAATTCTTAGATTTTTATTTTTATAGAATTTCTTGAAAATTGTCCATACAGAATCGCTTAAAAATTGCAAAGTTGCATCCCTTAAGGGCCTTAAGACTGCTTAAGCATACACTGGATTCAGCTTTTCTAGAATCATGTGCTGGTCTTTTTAGTCTTCTACAACCCATACTCTTCGGTCTACTGCAGCTATTGCTCAACTTTCCTCCTATACATCGAATACTACTTATGGCTTTCTGATCTGAATTTCATCTTACTTTCTTCAAAAATGTATAAATTCGGAAAAAAACAAGACGAAACAATGATAGTGACACGGCACCACGTATAATTAATTTTTAAAATATACTTTAACTTTTCTCAATCGATCATTTCTGGGCGGGTTTACACCGGTCGATTGCGTTCGAACGACTACGCCGCACGACAATGCGTCGAAACCCGATCGAAAGTGTTTAATGTTTACACGTTCAACTGTTTCATAGCTAAGTGTTGGTGTTTAACACAACGGGATTTTTTTAAATTGATAGATATTAAATATTATGTTTTCCGTATTTATTTTTGTAAATAATTCTACAAAAATTCACATGTGGTTAAAATATGGTTTAATAACCAACGCCGATGAACATTAAATAACAAATAATAATTATACAAATATAAAATATAATAGTATATATTATATAAAATATCTAGTAGAGTAAAGTACCTAGGTACAACTTTGTCGCCTTATTGTTTACGATTTTAGTCATGCGACAATGATTAAATTGTTGAAATCGACCAAAAGTAGACTGCTTATCGACTTTAATCGAATCGAAATACTTAGCCGTGCGACAAAGTCGAAAATGAGTTAACACATTCAATTGGCCTTCGATTTCGCCGAACGGCAACAACCGTTCAACCACGATCGACCCGTGTAAACCCGCCTTTAGGATCTGTACAGAATTGCCCGTATAGAACTCCATCAAATTTGAGTGGCGAGATGTTCTGTTATTTATTAAAAAGAAATATTTGGAACCCTCCCTCGAGAAATTCCTAGTCACGCCACTATGACAGATATGTGCTCACGGGGAGGGGGGGGGATGAGAATGAAGCTAGTGGTTTTACAATGTTTTTTTTCTGTGTAAAATTTTTCGACCAGAAGTCATGAATCAATGTGTACATGTCACCCCATTTTCCTGTAGAAAATGTCATCTAGTTTTTACTTTAAAAAGGTCGTTTTTTATTTTTTGCGTTTTCGATAAACACGGTAGGAAGACTACCGAAAAATGATGTAAAAACGGCCAAAATACGATTTTGTTCTTCCTCGTCTTCTTCGTGTCAGTCAATAGAGTCAAATTTCTTTATTTAGCCAAAAGTTAATCTGTTTGAGAACGTCGTCATTTGGTTCCCTGAAAATATCACTTCTCTCGCATTTTGCGCATGTCATTCTGCACCATATTAAGTGTTGGTCGTCTTGCACCTCTCCATATTCACATTCTACAGTCTCTCCTACTTTCCACCACACAAGGTTCTTCTTTGTTTTTGCAAGTTCTACACGGACACGATTTAAAAACGATCAGAAACCGACGATTTCGTCAAATCGAGATTTATGTATATTACCGCCGAAGTTCCGCTCAGAATCTTATGTGTACTTAATGCATTACATTCCACCAAGAATATCGTGTACAATAAGCGAAGTGCTTCCAACCTTACTCACACCCGACGAGCTAAGTGCATCTTTTATTCTACGGATTTTAACATAAATAAAAAAAAAATAATTTTCAAAACATAAAATAAGCGAAAACAAAATATTTGATAAACGTGAAAGCAAAAAAAAATAAAATAAAGGGCATCGAATTTACGAATTTACTTTGTGCCGATTAAACTTAATTTTGCTTTCCGAGGTGGTGAGGTGAGACATTTCCCCCCCCCCCACTTTACGTCCCTGATACCAGAGAACATAGCACTATGTACCACGGGTGATTTTCGTTCTCGTAAACGCGGAATACGGAGCTGTGTATGGAAACGTACGAGAAATGTTCGGAGGCCATCATATCGTCGTCGTCCACTTGGTCCCGGGAGTTATCGAAATATTACCCAGTGCCGGATCTAGAGAATTTGTCGCCCTGGGCAAAAATAATTGTAGCGCCCATTTTTAAATTTGAATAGGTAAGCATAAAAAAAAAAAAAAAATCGTCATTCGTCAATTCTACCAAAATTCCAAAATTTCTATTAAAAATTAAAAGCGATCAATGGGACTCCACTTCCAAAAGCGGAATGAAAAGTTTAGATATTTTTACATTTTGCGCCCCATCATAATGGCGCCCGGGGCAAGTGCCCCGGTTCGCTACCCCCTAGATCCGGCATTGGAAATACCCATCGGCCGGATTTGCGAACCGTATTGTGTGTTTCCGTTTTCGTATTTTACTCGCAGTAGACACAATGCCTCGGCCATATAACGCACAATAACAATACGTGACGAGCGTATATGTTATTACAGTAGTTTCTATTATAAGCATATTATGTAAAACGCGAGCGACGACTGAGACGCGGGCGCTCCAGAGATAACATCGGCGAACCGCTCGTATAATTCATACGGGTTCGCCGTACCCTTTTGGCGTGCCGCGGATATCGTACGCGTACGGCGGTGGCCGATTAATATTATTATTATCATTATTATTATTATTATTATTATTATTTACAAGCGACCTCGAGTTTTTTTTTGCTCTCTGGTCTTATCCGTGTCGATAAAATAAAAAAAAAAAACATTGAAAAATAGGTATGTCAGCAACGTCGTGATACGCACATGACAAAATAGATATTGTATGTCAGCAACGATACGAATTTTAGTCCGATATGCGCATCCCCACTTTTTCCCACGTACAACCTATTCCGCTTTTCATTCAATCTGTGGTGATAGCTTGAAAACGTACGCTTGATATAAGTAACCAACGAGAGGCGGAGAACTTCACAGAGATGTGCCTATCACAATGCTGCTGCAGTCATTACGCGCCTATTTTGTCATATGGACGACTATAATATTGGTTGAAAGTCAAATCTTTTTTGTTATTTTTTGGAAAATAACAACAAACAACTCTCTAGAGGTCGTTCAAGTATTACGTCAGCACACTTTTAGCCTTTTTAGACCTCCTCATCCTCCCTGTCAGCAAATGTCCGGACATTCACCCTACTTTATTACGCCAGCGTATGTCTACCGACCTACCCCCTCTATTACAAAAAAATAAAAATAAAAAATTTCCGAATTTTATGTGAATCGTTTAAAAATAAATGAAAAACTTCGTTATAATTTGTCCATATTTAGAATTTTGTTTTACGTATTTCGATAAAAAGAAGTAAACATTTTTGTTTATTTATTTTTTTTATTTCTGCTGACAGCATGGTTCTAACCCCTTCCCCCATCCCCCTCGACAGCAAATGTAAGCACACGACAGACCCCTTTCCCCCTAGGCTCTTATGTAATACTTGAACGCCCCCCTATGTACCGTAATCTCTCGTCTGAGGAACCGTTAATATGGTGGCAGTAACTAATATCTTTTTGTTTTTTTTTTTTTAAAAACCCGTCTTTTTTTTTTTTTGTTACTTTTCTAAATATCGTTATTTCACTATTTAATTAACGAGAATTATATTTAAATGCTTAGCATAAGTACGCACACGTACAAAACGTAGCCAGCGTTCATGTCTGGTATGTTATGTGTAAAATATGCGAACGCGGAGGATAAAACTGACCGTCTGTGTAATGGTCACCGCCGACGACTAACGAGCGATTATTATTATTATTATTATTATTATTATTATTATTGTTATTGCTGTTATTATTCCGTATAGTTGCATCCGTCGTCGTCCGTGCACGGTATATAATATTATAATATAATATCTACACAGGTCCGATCTGCCGCCGCCGGGCCCGCGCGCGATATAATAAACAATAATAAACGGTCGTCGCAGGTTATTACCACCGAACAAATCGGTATACCGACGACAGTGCAAACAGATAGACGGACCGACGGCCGACAAAGTATACGGAAATCTCAAAAGAAATATGATATAATACTAATATTATAATAACACGAACAGGCAGTGTTGTTACTATATAATGTAGGACCGTGCTCCGGACAAAAAATTAATTCATTTTTCGAAGAACGAACAAAAAGAATTATGGATTCCGTTATTATTTAAAAAAAACTGTATTGGATCGTGAACATATTATCCTCTTTTTCATGAATAAAACTTACGTAGGTATAGTATATTGTTTGTTTATTTCATTTTTGCTAGAAATTGTATACGTTCTGAGAAGTTTGAGAACTTGCGATTTCAAATTTCTTATTTGTAATCGGACAGACCACCCAACAATATATGCAATATAAGCGTGTTACTAAATATAAGAAATTCAAAATCAAAACCAAAAGCCAGGGTTACAAGCGTGCTCTTTCGGTCCGATAATGTTTTTGAACGAAGAAGGTCCGTATTGAAAACATACAAATACTTACTACACAGAATAAGTTTTAGGCGGTGTACTTTTAACGTGTACTCGAAATTTTCGATTTCTAGTTCTCGATCAAATATAAATTGTACGACAGATATGTAAAATAATAATAAGTGCAGTACCTTAGTAATTATGATTGTAATTAAAATAAGTGTATATTTGTCATCCGAAATTCTGAGATTTTCAAACTTCGAGCTAGGAATAACAATACATTTTACTCTGTTTAAACGGTCGTTTTATCGTCGATTGCGTATAAAAATGTTGTGTACATACGATGAAAAAATAATATATTCTCCCAATATCATATCGCATATTTATCATTATTAGTTTCTCCTATAAGCGATAAATAGGGATGATAACTATATAAAATGTTCGGAAATTGTTTTCAACACAAAATACCGACCTAATAATTTATTAAACTTAAAGTGTGTGCAGAACGACATTCAAATTTCAAAACCAAAAAAAAAAGCATAGCTCAAAGATAAAAAACACTTCGATCCTTTAATTTGATTCAAATATTTAAAATCGTGCCAAATTCGGATAGTATAATGTCCAATATACCAGAATTAAGTAGACTATATATAGGCATTTTGGAAAATAACTATTATTCTACCTAGTGAATACGAAAAAATGTTGAAATAAGATTACAACGGAATTGAGTACATATTATATGGTATTTCGACCTTGAGTTACGTGCATGTACTGCCACCAATTTCATATATTACTATGGGTCTATGCCTAAGTATACGTAAATGTAACATTATAATGCGGTAAAACACACGCAAGTATATGCACACGCGGACAACCCGAAATTATCTTATGATTCCAGTCTAGACGGACGCCCGCAAACTGCAGTTGTTATTACTTTGGAAAACTATATTCAGCTGTTGATATATTATGGTAATTTAACGGGTATACTTTAATAGGTATTTATATATATATATATATAAGGTTATTATTATTTACCACTATATATATACATATATAGCTACCGGAATAGTATGGTACAAAAATATCATGTATATAATATATACGAATATAATATCGTAGGATAGGTACACAAGTGAATCGCGCGAAAATTGTCGGCGAATCGAGACAAATATTCAAAATTAATTTTTTTTTTTTCATATTTTTCTCGCACATCAAAACGTAAAAATAAAAAACTATAGCGCCGGGTGGTGAAGATTTCCATTTTTTTTTTAATAATAGAATCATACATCTATATTATACATACACCTATAAAATGTTAACAAGCTTGCATAGATGTCTAGACAGTATATAGACACAGATATAATTGGGTAAATTTTTCGGAAATTTCAAGTTTATATAACGTACGTTCAAAACAAAATATAACGTGATGTTCGTTCGTCGCCATCTATTCGTCCGTACTGGATCGTGTTTAGGAGAAAACTCAGGTGACCGTTTCCCATCGTCTGGTTTGGGTAAACCGAACATAAGAAATTAAAAAATATTTCAAACCAGTCCATAAAGATGTCTCAGTGACATCTGCTAGAAGATAAAAACAAGCAATAATATAAATGTAATATCACTGAGTATAACATGCAACGACATTTAAATACCAAAGACAAAACGGTAAAACTACTAATGAAGCCGAAGCTAATTTCATTTATCAGTGGATCAGAAATAAGTAAAATCATCTTTATACTATTATTAGACCACGGACATTGATAATAGTTATAATGGGTAGGACAGGTCAAAAACCGTGTCTGTTAATTTGCCAGTTACCCTAGTACCAGTATGACTATATACATTATATATTATTATTATTATATATATATTACACACTATTATACATCAAGTAAATAATTGATAAAATGGTCGACTTGTGTTTTCTTTTTTTCTATATCTATTTTGTGCTATTATTATTGAGGAATAATTATGTACGTTAAGATACACGGAAAGATACAACAATGATACAATCTACAAACACGGTTCTTTTTAAAACTAACTAAAATAAAACCATTAGTGAAATGCAACTGAAACGTATTATTTGTTTGTATTGATAACGAATACTTCCATATTATTGAAGCTATATGCAAAACTATAATCGAATTTGATTAAAAAAAATTTAAATGCGTAAAAATCTCCCATCTCTTTCAGCTCGCGAATAACAAAGGCATAATATTTAAATTCGTTTGGTACCACCTACCATGAATGTTGATGCCAAATGACGTAAAAATCCCAAGTACAGTACTGCACTCGTGTATATAACATAATATAATATAATATAATATAATATAACATAATATAATATAATATTAGAATATTATCGTACGATTGAAAACCATTTGATACGATTCACACGTTTTAGGAACGTTTTATGTAAATTCGATTAGAATCGCATTAGTCCATCAATATATATATATATATAGTCGATATGTGTACATATTATACAAAGATATAATCTTCAAACTAGTACGTATATATACTTTTACATATATAGTGTCCGTATGTTCCTATACAGGGTGCTTTAATAGTCTTTCGAATCAGAATTAAAATGCATTTTTCTTGACTACAATTCAGTATACAATTTATTTTTAATGTTATTCTACAATATTATCGGTACGGTTTCCCGGATCTCGGTGGTGGTTTTTCCTCAATACTGTATCCACAAAAAATTGGGCATAATAAGATTTTAAACAAAACATATTATCGTATGATTAAAATGTCCAACTATGTCTGACGTCGCGATATACTGAAAATATATCGAGAATAAAAATCACTCGGAAAAACTGTCTCTGTAACAAACCGTATCAAGGGAAAAGCTCGTGAACGTAAACATAACGTATATTATTAATGCGTCCAGAACATCTAAAAACAATATTGACATAAACGTGTATTTTTATGTTAAAAAGTCAAAGTTAAACGAATAAAGTAGAAAATATTTGATGTTTCTATCCATAGCGGTCCATAAATGTATTGATGTGTTCCGCGGACACTGAACATAACCGTCTTAACCGATCGGTTTACAGCAGACTTGAATGTCGTCGAAAAAAATGTTCAGACATCGTGGCAAAAAAAAATAAATACATCTATTCTATATCGTACGACTTTTGAGACATCCTGTAGGATGTATTCCGTGTGTATAGACGTCACCGGAGTTATGAGCGTAACTTAAACGCATATTATACTATATATATTTTAATATATGCGCCCCACACAAGTCGCATCGTCCACGCATCGTCGTATGATAATAATAATAATAATAATAATAATAATAATAATAATGATAATAATAATATGTTCCCTTTTGTTTTGGCCGTTTGCCATTAAAAAATTATCGGACGTTTAAATCCCGTGACATTAGTCAGTCGGGTTTATATATGCTGTACTCGGGCTCTTTGAACCACACATAATGCGAGCAACGTGTGAAACGTATATTATTATTATTATTATTATTGTACGTCCTCGTAAACGAAATAAAGACGTCGACTGGCAGTTGTATACGGGAGGACGAAAATTATCATTTCATGATAGTACATAAAACGTAAACCATTGGTAGGTGGCCAAAAAAAAAATAAAATAAAATAAAACGAAAAAAATAATAAATAAGCAAAAAATGCGGTAGATTTCTGCGGTGACGACAACTGCGAGTACCTACGTCAGATTTGGACGACCCTCGTGGTCGTAGGAGGGACGATTCTTTTTTATGCCCCGTGAACATACATCGGCAACACGATAACACACATATCGTGGAACACACATATACATTAGGAAACGACGTAGAAATTATTTACGTACATTTCTCTAGTCGATTGATTCTTCTGTCGGATTCGTCAACATAATATACTCGTAATATATAGCCACTGTAATCCTTATTTTTCGATTCCCAAGCTTGTAGTTTTATTTTTTATTTTATTTTATTTTATTTTTTTTCATTATTTTCCTAGTCGATTTATTACTGATATGCATTATATATACGCCAATGGATGGAACCGTATAGTCCATATATATCCATTATCCAGTATTTCTATTTTGAAACGGATTTTCAAACAAAGTTTAAGTGAAAAAATAGAACAATTTAAAACAAAACGAAAAAGAAAATTTATAGTGATAAACAAACGAGGTTTATACTACTTCAAAATGTTTTAAACCACTAAAAAATAGATACAATAAAATGCATTTTTCTAGAATGCCATACTCGACTGTAATGAAAAGCTCGGCGATACAGTGTATCATAATTAGCTTGTCAGTTTAACAATCGAATTTTCACGTGAAGTGAATTCTGAACAAAAAAAACGAGACAAACAAAAAGTTAATTATATATAGATACTAGTAAGTATAATAATATATTTACGTTCTTGACCTCTAAGCCTTCATAAGAATATAAGGATATGTATATGGTAACACTGTAGTATTTTTATGGGTGTATTCAGGCCCATGAAGAGCAAATCCGTAGAGCCATATCTATGTCCTCAATTTTTAGGGAACATTTATAAAAATTATTTTTTTTCTTTTTTTTATGGTTATTTGCCGGGCTAATTTCAATATTGCGAAAACCAGCAAATAAATGAAAAAATAGTTCATTGGCATAAATGTTATTCTCAAAAAATCAAGAGATTGCGTAAAAAAAAACCACAGAAAATATCTCCTCTTTTACGTTTGTTTCTTACATGGCAAGTATTTTCAGAAAAATCAGGGTCGTCCTGAAATCTTGGGACTAGAGGTATTACCACCGACCCACACTCCCTTTCGTCGGGCCGGATTTCATTCGGTAATTTCAATTTTCCCAGAAAAGTACATCTATTTTCTAATATACTAATATTGACATAATAATGAATAAATATGCAATGTTTACTTTTAATAATATTTAAATATAAATATATAGCCTATTAAAAATATTTTCCACATGCTGTAACTACTAAAATGAATATTAATTTGCACAGTGATAAATCTATAGAATTACCTATATTAGTAAAAATAATTGTTTCCATTAATTAATCTACTCGTCTATAAGATTATTTTTCAGTTTCGATTGTAGGCGATAATAATATAGTTACTACTAAATACGCGCGCGCATTAAACTCGACTAGGTAATATTATGGTGCATTTTCATTTTTCAGACTGAATTATACGTGTAAATCTCGTGTAAATTTACGTGAACGACACCGAGCCGAATGTGCGTCCGAGTGGTTTTATACAGTATGACACAACGACCTATACGTATACATATACTTATACAGGTACAGTCGAAAAATGGACGAATTCAAACATTCGTGATTTCGGCCGTCTCGATTCTTCGGTTCGGACTCACTTAAAAGGATTTCCGACGTCCGGAGACCTCATGGTCATATTTTATTCAAAATCACTCTACCCCGTTTGTCGGTCGCACATACGTGTATATATACGTTCGTAAAAATGTCTTGACTACGCGCAGTAGGTAGCCGTATCCCGTTCGTGTCAAAATGCCGTTTTAAATTTTTAATATTTCCGAGTAAATAGATGCACTCCGATGTGTACAAATATATTATATTATGTTGATACGTTATAGTCCCGCGTCGACGACAATATATATATATATACGACTCCGGGCGGGCTGGGGCTCTCTTTACCGATAACGATATAAAACATCCGTGTCCGGTCGCGGCGAGTAAAGGATTAATAAACCGATGTGGCGAAACGGGGTCGACGTACGTGTACGCATAATATATATATATATATTGTATACGTAATGATAGTTTTGTTTCGATTATTAGATTTCTTCGTTTTTTCGCCCACGCTTCCGCGGAGATTTTTCGCGTGTACACATATCGGAAACGGCAAAGAAATGAACATCCCCCCCCACCCCGAAAAAAAAAACAAGGGCGAGGGACAAAAACCCGTCCACAGCGCGCGTGCGACGTAATGATAACAAATGGGCACGTCCGTCGCATCTGCAGTGTTCTTTTATTAAAAATCTACGGCGATTTTCTCGGGTCCCCCAGTCCGATACATATTGTATCACGTACGCGCCAGGGACAAAAACGATGCCCCAAGAAGACTGTTTTCGTATATAATATAATACCGCATACGTATATTATATAGACGAGCTTTATATTATTGTATATTTTAAACGCGAAAACGTAGTGCAATATCCCTCGGACGTACGCGTTCCGGTTACATACGATATTGCGTACTCCACCCTTTGTACGCCAACTATAAATATCGCACTCGCTCGTACCATGTATACCGCGTAAAAGTCACACACATTATGCAATTTGTGGGGGGGTGGGATTCAAGTCTACGTACGATTTTGCCTATCCGGCATACTCGCGGTTGAATGTCCCTAAAAACTAATGCAATCAATTTTTATCTATTATAATTTTAAATTTTAGAAACTCTTTATTACCTATTACGTATTAGACGCCAACACTTCTGCACATATACGTATAAATACATTTCTAGAGGCATTTTCTTTGTGTATGATACTGAGCGTAGCCTAGGAAGCTACTGATTTAAAAAGAAAATGTGTTTATTAGTTTTTTTTTTTTATTTCTGACAGTAGCGGCTCGATAGTGAAACATCTGATTGTGCACAATCTAAAAATACTACGGATTAATGACAAATATATTAACAATATTATATTATGTTATTTTCTCTAAAATGACGATATAATACTGCAATACTGTAATAACGAACGTGATGTCATTATTTTTATTAAGAACATACCTACATTCATATAAAACATTATTGCATTTATTAACCTTATTCCTATATAACATAGATAAGTGATATAAAAATATATAATATGTGCACCAAACGATAAACGTCGTTACGACATACAACCACAGAATAGTTTGATATATACATAAAGTTGGTGGTTCAAACTAATTTATTGCCCGATTGTATAGAATTTACACGATGTATTTCACCCCGGAGAGGGAATAAAATACAACTGCTTGTGCGAAAATGGCGCAGCAAGCATGCATTATTCAGGTGTGCGCAACGGACGCGCTGCGGTAGCGTTGCGACAGTGGCAGTGACGGACAACCGGGCAGCGGCCGCCGAGGCGCCAACCGAGCAGCAACCAACTGAACCAACAATGTAGCTGTGCGATGCGTGATAATATGTATAATAATAATATTCATGGCACGACAATTACTAAATGAGCAATAAATAAATAATAATTTTATATAACAAAACATGCTAATTTACTGACATTTTAGACAGTGCACGTGCGCCTTGCTTCTTAACATGAGCTGCTATACAACATTTATCTACACGCAACTTTTTGTCCAGAAGTAATCGAATAGTAGTTTTGGAATGTATTTATTATATATTTTGTTAGTTACTTGAATGCGTTTTCTGAGTTATTATAATTTAACAAAGTGCTGGCTAAAATTAAATGTTTATTCGGATAATAAGTATAATGTATACAGGTACTGAAATAATGTAATATGATATAATATGGTGCCATAAAATTTGTAAATTTTTAACTCTAATATGTGTATTTAATATTTATATCATACCGACCTCTGCTTAAAATCGTTTTTATCGAAAGAAATTATTTCAAATTCAATATACCCGTCACTAGTATCCTACACAACCAGTGAAAAGCTTTTACTCCCAACTGACCGGCTTTTTTATTTTTATTTTCATAAGTCTTATATTTAGCATATTTAAAATTTAAAAACGAATAAATTCAATATATTTAATACTCTTATAAAAATAAATATATATTATGAAAAATAAAAGATAATTATATAAAAAAAATAAAAAATGTCTAGAATATTCAAAAAAGATTATAATAATTTATCATATTCAGTTTACAAATGAATAATAAAAAGACGATAAAAAATGTAAATAAATATGAAAATTAATAAACATAATACATAAAATACACTATAAATAACAAGAAACAAATTATTAAATGATGACTAGTAACACGGATATATTATAGTTGTTAACAAATTATGTATTGTTATCTAATATATATTGGTAAATATAATTATAATCTTTAAAATCTGTTTATATATTTAAAATATTATTAAAACTATAATTTTTTACTACATTATAAATGAGTAATTATTCAAATACTGAATTTAGGTAGATATTTTTTTGTTTATTCAACATTTTTACTTCTATTTCTATATTGAAATGTATACTATAATTATATTTTAAGACATTACACATTTACTTTTATTTATATTATCGTTATTCAAAACATGTAAAATACTTTCTATCTAGGATACAATTTTCAAAAACAGATTTAAACGAGTATAATCATTATATATATATCACCTGCATATCGCATATCACGTTTCATTATAAGTTCTGCGATAATGATAGAATTCATTAATTTTAAATTTGATGAACAATAATTTGAGTTTATTTGATCATCAAATAAAGGGCCTATAATAAGTTATATAATATATATAATTTATGTCCTACAATCTACAGAGATTGGACACGATTCTGATGAACATGACATGCTGGACAATCTCCACAATAATCAATATACATACGTATTTAACTGGATCTATTCCATATATTTGTTGGATAAGTCCTAACATTTCCTGGACTTTCAAAATTTTTTTGACATTTGCTGGGAGGTTGCGTAATTTCATACGATTTTTGAAATTCTTCAAAAGCTCATTGTCTAACAATTAATATTTATATAATTTGACTTATTATTTAGAATCACACCAGCTTTGAAGATATTAGTCTATAAATTTTTATGTAAATTTCATTCAATATTATTATTATACAATATAGGTACCAACGTAAAGTTGAAGTAAATTTCTCTTTTTATGCATTTCGAACAATTTTTTGTTTGCTATCATCTATTATCAGTTGTATTGTATAGTATTGGTTATATATAGAAATAATATTTGTATGCAATTATTATTAGTTAATCCAATCTGTATATTATAAACGCCCTTGTCTGCGTTGATATCAAAAATATAAATAAATACAATATTATATAATTTATACGCACAGTTAATATTAAAATATAAATGCACATTTATCCACATTGAATAACCACTCATTCCTCCTATAAAATCACTCGGAAAAAGCGATTTGATATTTTATTAGCTTTCGTGTACAAATTTTTTGAGGTGGTTATTGTTTTCCGTATGCACTAACCATAAAAAGTAATATAACAACACGGTTTGTGCGTCAACATATAATTTTAACTATTATATTATTATATACTTCTTGTTGCATGCCATGTGAATAATTATAACGTATAACGTATTTAACAAACGCATAATATTATTATTTTCGCGTGATAGAACTGCATTCGCCTAATTAGTAATTATTATTGTGATAATATGAAGTATAAAACTTGCACATTTTAATCAATTATACTATAGAAAAAAATGACACTGTTTTATTATCATTTGAAGTTTTAAAACGATAAATAAACAATGTTTGCATACGAAAAATATTTACGCACAAAGGTCGGTTCATTGAAAATGTTGACATCAAGTCTTCGTATTATCTGACATTTTGTGGAAAACTATTGGACATTTTCAAAAATGACTTTTGGAGCACATTTATTATACCAAAAAATTAATAGGTACGTTTTTATCGAAAATTCTATCTAATTTCTAGGTATATACTTGTCAATCGAACGGATGCGCAGAATTTATTAACCGGTAGAATCCGATTTAAACGATTAAAATAAGATTATAAAATATGCACATGCCTACCTATTTATTTATTTATTTATGCAAGTATGTATTTAATTATGTCCAGAAACCGTTTTGTATCTCTTACCAACCCTCATTAATTTAATAAGTCATTCAATGATAACACAAATTGATATAAATTATAATTAAATTACGGAGTAAACCGGATTACTACTATTAGATCGTTGTCCACATACATATAGTTTGAATTATAATATATTAAAACGAAATATTACCACACTATGGCGTATTTTCTTCAAGGTTTGAGTTACTGTAAAGTTTTATGTCTTGCGAAAACAAAATCTAAAGTGAACACATTAGGGATTTTCGCCTTATGACAATAACAATATATTCCTTTGTATTTGACTTATAAACAATATTACGCGAGTCTTTTCAAATCAATGTCTACGTCTATTCTGTTTTTATTTTTATTTTTTTTTAAATCGTGAAATGTCACTTTTACGCCATTACAATATTATTATTCTTACACGACTATATTATTGTATTTTTTGTTTTTTTTTTTTTTTTTTTTTTATATATAGACCTAAACGCCAACTCGGTCGTTTAATTCCAAGTGCGATTGCGGTCTTCCGCGAGAGTGTTCTCCGACGACGATAGGCACGACTCGCCCGGCAGTCCAAAAGAATGAACCGTCGACGGTCGGGCATTATTCGAAATGCGGTTTTTTTTTTCCTACTTACTTTACAAATTATAACGTGTGCGAACGGCATACATTCACACCCGTTTTGTATATAATTCTATACATAATTATAATATATCGAGGTATATCTCATCGTATATAGGTGTACGTATTTAGGTACCGCGTGCGATGGTGCGCCACTCGACATCGGCACCGAGAGGAAATTATATATTGATAACAATGAAACGAAGAGATCTGACTTGTCATTCGGACACGTTTCTTCTTTTATCCCGTGCACAGAAAATAAAAAGGATTCTTTTTGTGCGTCGTCGTTTTATTGTGTCGGCCGTTTCGTACAGATTTCGTTTAGGTACTTCCTTATATATACTTACCTTTCGCCGAACAAAACGTATATTCCACGGAATGGGCCGAAAATCCAACACTTTTATCCAAACGGCGTGTGTAAGAAAAAAAAAAAAAAATCGGATTTCACAGCTTTTTGTCGAATTTCCGTCGAAATATACCTACCGTAGTATAAATAATACTCTCGAATGGCGTTTGTGTGCTCGGGGTAAAAACAGTCGACAATCCACGGACCGTGCTTTTTTTTTTCCGTCCCGTGAGATTTCGCCCCGTTATTAATTTAGATTTTATAGTTATGATTTTATTAGTTTTATTGTTTTGTCGTCGAAAACGGCGAGGAAAAAATCTGTCGTACGACACTGCAACTGCAGTATCCGAGATCGACTATGAATTTCCGAACGACCGTGCCTATATAATAATATATGATATAATATGCGAACGGAATAATATTATTGCGCGCACAATTTCGACGGCGACATAGGAGAATTTATATACTATTTTTTTTTTCTGCGATCTCCGGCGCATTCCATCGGCTCGGGAAAACGAGAGGTCAGTATTTACATAATATTATTATATTATGCGCTGGGTCGGTCCTTTTAAGTCGTCGTATATAATTTTCTTCGACGAGAAATCTCGGCTCGCGTTCGTACGCCTAACGATAATATTTCAAACCCTATACTATATATATTATATTATATTTTACCGTCTAGTGTGTACGCATAAAATTGATTATTAGAAAGCGGTCGTATTGCGGTGGACAATTTCAATGTTGTCGCTATAAACCGATTCGTCTCGGAAATGGACTCGTATATACCTACTCGTATATGCACACCGAGCTCAAACGTTTAATCCTGAACATTGCAGGAAATGGCCTTTTCACAGAATCCGCGGCGTACTAACTCATAACAACAAAGGACCCAACTCGTTATTTCCATCACAGGACTTGTAACCGTGCGTACACTTTGGCTGCTCTTCGTCAATGGAAGGATTGACTTTTAATACAAGTCATTTTTATCGTTTTTACATACTTACCTATTACCTATTACCTATTATATCTATACCTATTACCTATTATTTATCGAAAATCAAACTAACATCAAATTTTTTTTTTTTTATATATATATATATAAAGCATGTAGAATATATATTTTACGAAAATTTTACTCATCAGAACAAATTATATACAGTAATTATTGTACCTATCATTATTATTACCTATGTCGGTGTATAATTGAATATTACGTATAATATAAATTAGCAGTTTTCATCTATATATATATTAATATTTTAAACTGATAGCAGGCACTGTTTTGTCTTCATTTATTTTGTCTAAGTCTTATTGGATTACTTTTAAACTAAAAGTTATTTTTTGATTAGTTAGCCTTGTTTTATTCTCTGTATCCTTATAAATACGTGAAATGTCAGTACCAATGTTTGATAAAAATATGAGCATGTTAAAATTCTACATATATGTATTTCTAGAATTTTCAAAAATCAAAACTTAGACGTTTTTCATTCTAAGCTACGTATTTGTATTCAATACGTACATTTAAAATATAATTATTTGAAAATTTTCATATATCAAATAAAACTTCTTTAAAAAAACTTATTTGAAAGCAAGTTCATATAATTACGTTCACTACCAATCTCATGCTGTAGTTTTTAAACTAAAAACATATAACAGCTATATTTCTTAATAATTCTCATGATAATTTTGACGTTATTTTCTGTTTAAATCAAAATTATCTACTATATTCATCATCAATTTTATAATTTTAAATAAATCCTAAATATTTTAAATCGTAGTCAATTATAATGGCAATTCAAATGACTAATTCACAAATACAGTCTATAATAAGTTATCGTTTAATCAATTTACTACCAATGACTTACCTCATTTAAACATCGAGCATTACATTTTTTTAAATTTTTGCTTCAAAAAATGTGATCTATACACAGTGTAAATAAATTTCATGTGAAGGATCGTAACCCCTTATTATAGTTGTTCTTAAAATGTATCTCTGACTATGACAGATATGTATAAAAATATGAATGTAGTAAAAAAATAATAAAAAGTTTACAATACAATATTTACTATATTATTTAAAACTTTAAATATAGTTTTAAATTTTAAATCGTTTTATAATCATTTATTGATAAGGCACAGTAGCTTATATTTGTGCAAGTGTTCCATCCACTGTATTTTGAATATTTAAATAAATTTATAAAGTTCAATGTCCCTTTTAGACAGTCAGTCAGAGTTAGGGAAGCTGGGAATGGTCTGATGGGACAAGTATTTACGTGATCACATTAATAATATATTATTTAAATACTAAACACATATTATGTAATTTGCTGACGTTTAAACGCGTTTTCTGAACCGTAATTATTCCGCGACAATCGTTTTCTGTACAGAAGGGTCGTATTAAAATCTTATTAGGTACATCGTTAAATTCGAAATTGATTAATTCGTATATGCATCTTTCGTGACCTTTTTTGCGCTGTCCAAAATCGTTTAGTCATGATGGGACCACTTTTAACCTGCTCTTCAAACTGAACCCATTAGAAGCCATTAAATAATTCAAACCTTTTTACATGGACATTTTTATAGAAATCGTTTTAGATTGAAATATTATCGATACAACAACATAATACAATATTACATTATACGGACAACACTGTCCCTTCAACACTTTAGACCTTAATACAATATTATGAGCGAAAATTTTTGTACATGCACAGGAATATAATTATGGGGAAGACGCCATAAATAGATTTTTCCAAAAATGTTTATAATTTTTAACCGAAACATATAAGGTGAAAAAAGCTATTATAGTTTCATCTAATTGTCTATATATAATTAATTCTCTGTATAAATATAGATGGTATAGACTTGATGAATTTTGGATTTAGAACTATACACAAAAATTACTTAAAAAAACCCAAATCTTGTGTCAAAAACAGAAGTTACATTTTTAATGCAATTTGTTTTACTGAGTACCTATGCATAAATCTAAATGAGCCAAAATTATGAAACAAACAAATGTGTATTTTTATGATCTTTATAACAAAAAAGTAAAATAAAATTCATATTGGTTAAAAATTAGGGAACTATACTATTATTATAGTGTTATCAGATAAGAAAATTTTTATTTATGCCTAATAATCATCTCTAATCGTGTTTTTATCAGATTGGCCAAATTATAGTTCTATCAACGCTGTAAGTCTTGATAAAGTATTAATTATAAATCCGAGTGGACAATAATTGATGACCTTTTTATTCTTGTTTATTTACATTTTCAAAGATGCATTTTTTTTAAAAATTAATTTATAACTAAGCTTTAGTAGCAAGTATCTTACTACAATAATAGTTATGGAGTTTACTGTATAATGTAAATATTTATGATTTATCGATAATTAACATAAGTGTTCCAAAACCGTTGCCTATTTTAAAACGTAGACTTTTATGAAAATATTAGGTTTTCATTTAATTTTTATAAGGATATTGGAGCATATAAAGGCAATAATTATGTATGACATATATTATGTTATAAGTAAATCATCGTTAATTCATGTGTACCATAATCACTACAAATTCTTGAAAATTTCAAATGCTTCCTAAATTTCTAACTAAACTGTTACAACATTAGTTATCAGAAAAAATTTTCAGTACTTCTAGTAGTCCGATAAAAATGTTTTTAAAATATTTGTATACGTTGACGACCTTTTTACTGGGTTAGATATGTAAAAGCATTTTCTTGTTTTTTAAATAAACTTGATTTTAAGGCATATTATATTGAAAAATACGAAAAATACTTTTGTTACATAACCTAGAAAAGAGGTTTATAATGTTTTTAATGTTTTAAAGAATATATAGGTAGACAACGGGAAGTACAGGTATTTCGGTATAAATCTTCCGTTTAACAGTACCTATAGAAACAACCTTAATAATAAATTGCAACATTTTTAAAAAATAATTTTAAAATGTCGATTTCAGTGAAATTGATTTTTCTCGAGACGTATAGCATATTTGGATGTCTATAATTACATATGTTAATTTGAATTTTTATAGGTATTCTGTTTTATTGAAATATATAATATTTTGATCCAAAAGCTTTATAAATAACAAATGAACATATTTTCGATTATTATCGTTTCGGACAAGCAATAAACATTGCAAAGGTCACGTATAACAAAAATATTTACGCGTTATATAATATCCATATAACACACAAATAGTGCGTGTGTACCGGGTAGGTATAGGCGGATATAATTTTTATTTTTTATTTTTTATATACCTATATAAAACCGATCCGTTTCAAGATATTGAAAAACCTATGGCGAAATGAATTTCCATTTATTTTCCATCGATAGCACTGCTACCTATATATGAGAGGGGAGTGGTATACTAATGAATAAAATAAATATTAATCCGACGGCCGACAAACTGTGCGGAATTTTGGACGAGCGTCGTGTGTACATTATATTATAATGCATCGACGTGTGTCTCGAAACATATTTTATTTGTCGGTTTAATATCGTAGCGTTGACGGTGGGTACATCGGGCGATATTTCAAAATAATAACGATCGTAATCGATTATAAAATAGCGGAGTGCGAATTACGTGCGGGTGTACTGTCGTATATTAGTTTTCCGCACACCGAGTAAACCGGGGAAAATACACCGGGGGTGGGGGGAAAGAATAAATAGCGTGTAAAATATATTTTTAAATAAACAGTTTTACGAATACACACGAATATCACGTTTTTTAACACACGACTTTAATTCACACCGCGCACATTAGGCGTAATCGGTTTACACCAGGGAGTCAAAACGGGTTAAAATTTTTCGGGTTTCGGGTTACGGATTTACACCGGTTAAAATTTTTCCGGGTTTCTCATACGTGGTTAAAAAACGGTTTTAATTTTTTCCGGGTTCCGGGTTCGGTGTTGAAAAACAGTTAATATTTTTTTTGGGTTTCGGGTTTCGGGTTTAAAATGTGTTAAATTTTTTCCGGGTTACGGTTTTCGAGTTTAAAACTGGTTAAAATTTTTTTCAGTTGACGGGTTTCGGGTTAAATTATTTCCGGTTAATGGGTTTCAGATTCAATTTTTGGGGTTCATTTTTAAGTATCAGGTTCAAAATATTTGTTTTTTTT
>JAIPRL010000085.1:0-32109 GCA_025469235.1 Pemphigus obesinymphae
AGGGGAAGACCGAAAAAGAGATGGGGGGATGTAATGGCGAGTGATATGAGGAAAGTGGGAGTAAGTGAAGAAGATGTGGGAGATAGAGTTAAGTGGAAGTGTAGAACAAGGGTGGCCGACCCCAAATAGTTGGGAGAGAAGGCGAAGGAGAAGACTAATGTTGGGCACTATCGAATATAACTACCAATATGTTCAATAGTCTTAATCCAACCGAATTATTTGATAATCGAAAAAATATCAGTTAATATAGAAAAGTTCGATAGTTTCAAATAATATCGAAAAATGTCCAATAAACAACTACTCAGTATTTTCAATATTATTCGATAAATATCACTATATATACTATAATATATGGTAATACCGAACTATTCAATATTTATTGATAGTAAAATTGAAGTTTTTATATCAAACTGTTCGATAGATTGTTTAAAATATCCAATAATTATTCAATATTTAAAAAATCTATAGTGCCCATCTCTAATTATTATCATACCACCATATACAACAAGCCATTAGAAAGCATATTTTTCTATGTCAATTGAAATAATAATAAAACCTTTTAAATAAAACATAATTCAGGTAGGTAAATTAAGTACTTAATGAGATTTTTAATTTATACAAAAAATGTACAATAATTATATCAAGTACACCTTTAACATAAAACCTATTAATTATATTACATGTTGCACATTTGTAGTATAAATAAAGTCCATTTCTAAAGACATAACTATACATTATTAAATAATAAATATAGTCATATACATAGAAGAGGAATGACTATGACGAAAAACCATGATGTTTTTTAATTAATGTAGTATAGTAAAACAGTTAATAGTTGTGATCATTTAGAAGATTTTTATTTAAATTGAAAAAGGCATTTGCTTTTTATGCCCTCTAGTTAGTAACCTACATTATATTATTACATTGATATATTTAATGTTTATGTAAAAGTTTAGTACTGATAAATACTATAAAATATTTAATTGTTTTACTTTATTGTTTATTAGTTATAACACACTCAATGCAACATTTGTTTTATTATTATTTTACTGATACGATAATTTTAATATTTAAAAAAACTAAATGCAGTTTTCTTATACTCAAAATTAATACAATTTAAAAAAAATAATGGTTTGTTTTTCAACAGGATTTTCTTATTTTGTTATAAGAGGATCGCTACACCCACATTTGCTTTCTCTACCTAACCGACTGAAAATATAGGAATTTTATTTTTAGCATTCTAAATAACTTGTTCATTTATAAAATTAGAGTAAATTTACTTATTACCAAATTTATAAACAAGATCATTATTTTTGTCATAGCATCGTCTTTTTACCGAATTTTTAACTTTGTAAAGAGAACTATTTTTAAATCACAATAATTTAAAATGAAGATATTTCTCTTTAAAATTGAAGAAAATACTACAGTATAAGCAAATCTTGTCTATATATTTGGCAATAGGTAAATTTACTCTAATACTAAAAATAATCAAGTTGTAATATGAATACCATATTATATATTTTCAACCAATTAATAAATAATTGTATATTATATTAAAAACTTATTTCAAATAAAAAAAAATCAATATATTTACTATTAAAAAATAAAATTATCCATATATATATATATTTTTTAACCCATAGAAGTGTGTTATTCAACCTTTTGTATGAACTTATGTGATGCTTTGGGCCAACCTGATTGTAATTGTTTAACTGTAATTTAATAATTTTTTTGAAATAATTCAATTCAACAATAGTAAATTTCATAACTATTTTATATTTACAGTATAAGTTTTTAAAATTATAAGATTTTTAACTTTCATCCGAACTTACAGCATCACCTATCTCCAGATCATCTATTTCTTCGAATAATGATTCATCAACTTTTACCAAATCTCCTACAAAAACATAAATAATATATACTTTAAAAAATTATATTAAATTAAAATTTTATATTATACACACAATTCAATATAAAATATAACTATACTTAAAATTTAAAAAAGTATAGTAGTGACAATAACTGTTTTAGGTTGTGTATTCCTGTTTTAACGAAATCTAATCTATACATCATATTTAATATTATATTATATTGACACCCACAACAAAAAAAAAAAAAGGCGATAGGTATCTTAATTTTTATTTATTTCGAGTTACATTCATATAGGTATTAGAAAATTTTCTCTATCGCTGACAAAAACAGTCGTAAAAAGGTATAAAAGGGTACATAAAATCACCTTCAAACTTCAGAGGGATGTGACTTGATCTATCAAGAATTCAAGATGAAACTTCTTACCAAATTTAAAACTTAGATTTTTTTTTCTTCAAATGTATGAATTAAAACTAGTTACAACTCTTTTTACTCCCACGGAAAGAGTGAAATTAAGTTATGTAGAATCTTTTTTGTTGTAATTTACATCTATCTTATGATCATATCTTAGAATTATGTTCAGAACTACCTAATAATTTTATTAAGACTTATGAGAACGCTATTTTTGTATTTGCTTTCTCTGTTTAACCATCTGACAATATAAGAAATTACGTTGCATTCTTATTACAACTTGGCCAATTCTAATATTAATATTACCCATTACCAAATTTATAAATGAGATAATTTATCTATTTCTTAGTATCATCTTTTCCAAAATTTTTATTTTAAGAAAAAATTTCCAATACTTAGTTAAATTTCAGAAAAAACGACGCCATGACAGATAATGATCTTGTCTATACATTTGGTAATAGGTAAATTTACTCTAATATTAGAATTGAAAAATTTCTAATGTTACAAATGTTGAGCGTATATCTCCTATATTGTCAGCTAGGTTAGACAGAAAAAGCAAATCCATCCTCTAAACTTGAAATAAAAAAAAACTATAATAAGAAAGAATAAGAATTTTAATGTTTATTTTATTCACCCTGAAAAGTTGAAAAAATTAAATGACCTTTTTAGTTGCTACAAAACAGGGTGTATTCAATTTTATTTTATTGTAAGAAAATTTCCATTTTATTCCACACCCCTTGTATTTCCTTCAGACATTTTTAGTTTGCATCAGTGAAATTGCAACATTTTTTTTTTTAGTAAAAACTTTTCTAGATTTTATTATTATAAATTAAATATAATACTATTATTAATATTTAAGATTACACACTCTTCCTTAATACCTAATAATCTAAAATATTTACCAGAAGTCTTATATTTCTTATTTGAAAATATATTGTTTTTAAGACAAACTAACCTTCTTCTAAGAATTTCAAATCTGATTCATTAAGCGTATTATCAATCATAAATAATTCACGTCCAGTAAGTTTTTTGTTTTTTTCCTCTTCATTTCGCTTTTTTAAAACTCCCATTTCTTCTTCAAAATTGAACTTCCAGCGCAAAAATGATTCAACAGTGACTTTTGTACCTTCAAATCGTTTCTATACAAAAATAAATAAATCTAGTTTAGGTACATATTTATTGAATACCTTATTTGATTTAATTATAATCAAACATTACTAAAAACGGTTTACAAAAATTAAAATAATACTAACTAATTCAGCCTCCATTTCTTTTTCACGTCTTTTATCATCATCATCTTGTTGTTTTTGTTTTTCACTATCTGAATAATTATTCATCCATTCTTGTGCTGCTGATACCAATGTAAATATCATCACCATGCCAACATTAGCTTGGGCCTAAAACATAATTACTTCATTATAAATAAATACTTCATTAATTTAACCAATTTGATTTATTATACTTGTTCAATTAAATATTCTTTAAGTAATGATTCTTGGTCTTCAAAACCAATCACATCTTCAATTTCTACAATTGGTACTTCATCGGGATATTTTTCTACATACTCAAATTTTAAACAACACGACAGCCCTATGTTATGTTGATCGCTATCAAATTCATCGGACTTCACTGGAATTTCGAACTGATAATAAGGATCAGTACACAAAACTATAATAAAAATGTTTAATCAAAAATGAGTAATGACCGTATTGATAAAATACTATACTCACTTGTCATTTCACCACAATAAATAGAGTCCAATGCATCAATCTCGTTCTGTTGTTCTTCTTTGTAATCCATTTTCTCACCATTAATTAAATCTTTACTAAGGTTCGTAACAAAATCCAGTATACTTTTACGTGACTATGTTATTATAGTGACTTGGATTGTAAATTTTAGAGTTAACGTTCACGATTTAATGTGACATGACAAAACGTGACTACCTACTCATTTTTAATACAGAATTCTGTGATATGCCATAATCGTTATCTCTTATCACATTACCACTTTTTTTTTAATAACGGCAACAGCCGGCTTTATGATAAAAGTGAATTCTGTGATAAAATATTAAAATATGAAATTTTATTTAATTTTTAAGTTTATTGGTACCTAGAATTAGAATTAAAAAATATTACTTATGTATTTAATATATAATAGTTAATAAGTGAAATGTAATAAATTAATATTAAGAATTTACATAAAATATACGATTATAAAGAAATCATGTCACCAATAAGTAGAAGTTTAAAAAATGTAACTAAAACTTCATACTTTATTACAACACCAATATTTTATGTTAATGCAAGTAAGAATTTATATATTTTTATTTCATAATACGTAATCTCATATATCCTAGGAATAAATAAGTCAAGTTTATGGGATACGTATTTCTTTATTTTTTTTTTTTTTTGGAAAACATACGTTTTTACGTGTTGTCAGAAGTGTTTAAAAAAATTTGAGGTCGGACTTGGTTTCGAAGTTATTGCGATTTTGTTTTTTATGATTACATAAAATGACATATAAACAATTATAGTTTAGGTAATTAAATAACAATTTCGATTGCACCTATAACATATCTAGTATACTTTATACTACTTACCCATTATTTCATATAAAAAATTTGTTTAAGAAAGAAAATATAATTATGATTCATAAGTAGAATACAAACTATAGCTGAATACCAAACAGAATACTGATATTTATATAGTATATAAAAATGACCCAATGTGTCAATTTTTGATTAGTTTTATACCAATATAGTAATACAGCTTATGGATATAGTTTACTGTATAGTCTGTATACTACTATAACTAGTTCTATTCAATATTTTTCACTAGGTAAATATTTTTTTAAGATAGATACTTACTGTATTATATAATATACTAATACATAACCCAGGTAATTACTATAATTAGTTGATTACATTAATGTGATGAGAAAATCATGAAACGTATGATTTTCACTTTAATTTAATTTTAATGACGTTCAATGTTATCAAATATTGGCACTATAGGCTAAATTTCAGTAGCATACTAAAAAAAGAACTTTATAAAAAGTACTTTTATTTCAAGTAAAAATTAAAAAATAAATAATAAAATAATAAAGCGAGCTCATAAATAATCTAAAGAATAAATTATTTTTTGCTGAATATATATCAGGGTATACATATAATATATAATATCTTAGATATATATATTAATGTAGTTATATTTTCCGGTAAATAAACAATTTTGGAAACATTGTTTTTAAAATTTTTAACAGTTCGCCACCTCTAATATGAGAAGATATTAATACCTTTTTTTTTTTTGGAGGGGGGGGGTAGGGAATAAAATATAATTTTAGTAACAATAAATACAACTTTAATTTAATTGTCCCGAAGTTTAGAAAACTACATATATCAATTTCTGCAACCGTATCACAAATATTCAATCAACAATAAATATTGTAATGACACCGTAATTATACCATGAACATTGATCATTGACACATAGATATTTTTCCTCTTTTCATTTGTTATTTAATTTATTTTTCTTCGTATTTCCTTAATATACAAAAAAAAATTATTTATATTCTAATCAATAAGGTAATCAGATGAATTTATTGAAAAATAAAAAATAATTTTTGTCATTAATATATAATATGTTATACCTACCTATATTTTGACATTTAACAAAAACAGTAAGTCGTTGATTTTTGAAATTTGTAAATTCTATACCCAAGTACCTACATAAATAAATAATATCTAATTAAAATTTAATTCATGTAAGTATCAAAAATTGTTACAAAAATCGGTAGATCGTAGGTAATAATAATTTTCTTTATCATAACTTATAATGTAGCTACGTATACTATAGCATCATACTGTTTTTTTACAAGAAATTGTCCATAAAAAATACATCAAACACCACATGTCCCTTATTTAACTTCATTCCATCACATCAGTATAGTATATAGTTAACAATATATTTGGATATCAATTTTTGATTTTTGTAGGTATTCATATTATGTTAATTGATCATTGAATAATTATGTATTTAGAATTTAAATGGTTTCTATTACACATTTAAGTACCTATCTAAATAAAAAATATTTTAATGGAGGGTTGGAAATGTTTTAATAATTTAAATTTAAATTATTCTTGTTTTACAAAACTAACATACCTCCTAGATATAGGTATCATATCTATAAGTACTTAGATACTTATTACCCAACTTGAATACAAAATTGTATTGTGTTAATATGTAAATTTATTTTGTGATTATAGGTCCCCACATAGGACATCTCTACAGTGCTTTGATTGCAGATGCCTCGACAAGATTTCAAAAATTACTTAACCCAAGTTTAAATATTATTTTTAGCACTGGCACAGATGAACACGGATTAAAAGTACAAAAAGCTGCTGAAAATAGTAAATTATCTGTGGATAACTATTGTACAAAAATCTCAAATAGTTATCAAACCACATTTAATAAATTTGATATCAGTCATACATCATTCATTCGAACAACATCAGATGAACACAAAAAATGTGTACATTATTTTTGGAATAAATTACAGCCACATATCAAAAAAGGAAAGTATTCTGGTTGGTATTGTACAGCTGACGAAATGTTTTTATCACAAGATCAAATAGAATTAGTAAATAATGTTCGTGTTAGTAAAGAATCAGGACGTCCAGTGGAATGGGCAGAAGAGGACAACTATAAATTTGATTTGCGACCTTTCAGAAATGATCTACAAAATTGGTTAAGTAAACCAGATAGAATAAAACCAAAATTATTCCATGAAATATTAAATAGAGAAGTAAACGATTTATATGAAATATCGTTATCACGACCAAAAAGTCGGGTTAGCTGGGGTATTCCGGTACCGGGTGACAATACACAGACTATATATGTATGGTTAGATGCTCTTGTCAATTACTTAACAGTTTCTGGTTATCCAGAAACAGAACGATGGCCACCAAACATACAAATATGTGGTAAAGATATTTTGAAATTTCATGGAATATTTTGGCCTATATTCTTGATGGCCGCTGGATTAAAATTGCCAAAACAAATTTTTGTACATTCTCATTGGAAAGTTAATGACGAAAAAATGTCTAAGACCAAAGGAAATGTGGCTGACCCAATAAATGATGGCTGCCGATATACTGAATCTGGCTTAAGATATTTTTTACTTAGGGAAGGCACAGCTCACAGTGACGGTAACTATAGTGATCTAAAAATTAAAAGAATATTAAATGCTGAATTAGCAGATACATTGGGTAACCTATTAAACCGTTGTTGTGGAAAAGCTATTAACCCAAATCTCAATTACCCAAAATTAGATTTAGCAGCGATTGAACGTCTATTGACTGAAGCATATTTTGTTGAATTAAATGAAAAACTTGAAAGACTTTCAGATGTTGTGGGAAGCCATTATGAAGAGTTGAATTTTTACAAAGGCATAGATGAAATAATAGCTACATTACAATGTTGCAATAGATTTTTTGAACATAATAAACCATGGGAATTAGCTAAACACGATATCAACAAATTGGCATGTGTACTGCATGTTACTATGGAAACTTTGAGAATGTCAGCGTTAGCTTTACAACCTATTGTGCCCGTACTAGCTGATCAATTATTAACTAAGTTAAACATCAAAAATAGAAATTGGAAACAAATAACACCGAGTTGGAAGGACGAATACAATATTATTAACCCTGCAAATTTGAAAAATGAAAACATTGTGTTATTTAAAAAGTTATTAATAAACTGATTAAGTATTAGTGAAAATAGTAATATTATAATGACCTTTTCAAATACCTATTTAACTAACTTATTCAATATAATTATGATAGAATAATTTATTTAAAAATAATTTTTTTATTGTATTTAATTATTATAATTAAATTCACCATGCTTACCAATCCATGATTCATATAAAAATATACATTGTAACTTAGTAATCACTAAAGCTCAGATGTTAATGATAAAAATTTATTAAAATATATATTTTATAATGTCAAATTATACAATTATATAGATATGTACCTTAAAACGTATTAAATATGGTCATTTTTCAAAAAAAAAGGTAAATATTATACACAGAAATATTATATTTACAAAATACTCCAGATGTTGGAAGTTTGTCCATAAAGGATAATATATTATTATCTTAAGTTTCAACGCAAGGATAAATTATTGAATTCGAAAAACGATTGTGAGCAAAGTTTGGTAAAATATTATTTTCCGATTTATAACAATTTTTCATCATTTTTGCTAGTTCTTCTTACCATTTAAGAAAATTACTTTGAAAATCAAAAAATAATCTTTTTAAAATACAAACTAAAATAAATTTAAAATTAGAAAGCTCTTTAACTTGTAACTCCTACTCAACTCCTACACGAAAAAGAGTAATATACAAAATATAAAACAAATCATTATAAAACCAATAGTTACCTTTTATATTTAATGAATGGAGCAAATACTTGAACTGCTAAAAACAAATAACATAGTGAACGTCAACAAAAATATCAATATAATAAAATGTATCAAACAGTCTCTACTACATAATTAACGGTGATAGAGTTTGGGATATAATTACTGATAAACCCCAGTTTTGCACTGTTCCAAATTATCTGACGATGACTATCAAGGAAATGGAACATTTTCAATATACATACTATATTTAAAATTATGCTACTAATTTTATAAATAATTATCATATGTAAAATAAGTTTGCAGATTTGAAATCTAGACTTCATGAATTAAATTTATGTCATATTTGGGTATAATTCTGGTTGTGCTAAAAAAATATGCATTTATAAACATCCTAGCTCTAGAAATGACTGCTAAAGATATTATACATATATATTTTATATGGATTATATTTAGGTATATAAAAATATACTTATGTACCCATATATTAATTTATATTATTTAAAATGATTTAAGTATATTTTAAGTGATACTGTTTCACGGTTTTAAACTTTGTTGATATTCTGTGTTAATACCACTGTATTTTTGATGTAATTACAATATTTGTTTAGAAACATGTTTACATAAGACAAATAAAAGAAAATTAAAGTAATTTTAATATTATAATACCTATTTTTAATTGTTTAAATGACAACATTCCTCAATCCCTCTGCAAAGGTACAAAAAATGGCTACTTAAATAATAAATATTTTAAAAATTACAATGAACAGTGTTGACTTGACCCAGGTAGATGGGTAGATAATACTTACTGCTTGAATCAAAAGATTGTTTTAGTGGAGCACTGGGGTTTCAATTAAATTAACTGTATAAACTAGTTAAGAATAGTACCTCAAGTGTTACCTATACATTGGACATTAAAAATACTATCGGTAAATATTATAACTGCTAGGTAGATACCTACTTTAAGAAATAGACCATTTTAAAAAAGTTATTCCATTTTGTACCTATTTTGACTTCTTTCTTTAATAAATTTAATTAAAATTTTTTTCTCCATATAAATTTATTCTCACACTAATCTTAAATGACAACACTTGGGAAACAATTATTCATTCTTCAGGTATTCAGTACTTATACCTAAATAATTTTGAATAATTTTAATGCCTCTACCCAAATTAAAAAGTTGCGGGGGCCACAACCATCATGTCCAATTTTTTTCAATTAAATTTTAATCCAAAATGTATGTATCTAATACAATTTTGTATTAGGCACCTATTTTCACTTCTCACTTAATAAATTTAATTGAAATTTCTTTCTTTATGGCCATTTAAATTCATTTAAATGACCCCAATAGGAAACATTTATTAATTTTTCTGGTATAAGTAATTATACCTAAATAATTTCGTATAAATTTTAATGTATCTATCTAAATAAAAAACCTGCAGGGCCACAACCGTCCTGCCCAATTTTCTCACATTTAAATTTATAACTTAAATTTATAAAATTGAATTTTAATCCAAAATGTAGGTATATAATACAATTTTGTATTAGGTACCTATTTTCACTTCTTTCTTTAGTAAATATACTTGAAATTTCTTTCTTTATGGCCAAATAAATTCATTTAAATGACCCCAGTAGGAAACATTTATTCATATTTTCATTTTATTTTATTCATTATTTTTCCAAAAATTTAAGAGGAAAATATGGACAATTGAGAATAAGTGTAGGTATATAATCAGTGGAGGAGAATGGAATAGACCTTATTTTGGAGGATAAAATAATATAGATACGGCCTGGAATAGAATGTTGGGTAATAGATACAAATATAGAACAGAGAATGAGTAGGTATAGCAGAGATGAAAATGTTAAGGTGGATGAGTGGAGTGACTATAGAGAGAACAAAACAAAGAATGAGTAGGTACCTATATAAGAGGTAGTATATACATATATAGGAGTAGCTCCAATAGTAGACAAAATTAGTGAAAATTGATTGAGATGGCTCGGGCATATAGGTATTAAAGAAGACTGAGGCAGTAAGATTAGTAAAGGAAATGTATGTTGATAGAGAGTAGTTATCATAAGTGAAAAATATGCGGACATTAAGTGGAAGTGTAGTAGGACTAGGATGGTTTGGCCGACCTCAAATAGTTGGGAAATAAGGCGAAGGAGAAGGAGATTTAAATATATATAGGTAATATATAATATAATTTTTATTTCGTTCTTTTTGTCTAATCAACAAAAGTTGTGTACGGACTTTTTGTCTAACTATTTTTAAATAGGTTTTTGTCCGGTGTTCAAATGGGTACAAATGTGTCTGTACAAAATTTGGTTCACGCATATTACTTACTATCTGGAAAAAAAAAATACTGTGGCGGGTAAGACACCTTTACCATCCTCTAGGTGTTGGACGGGCCGGAAAGAGGTACTTAACATGTATAAATAATAAAAATGAAAATATATTTGTAAAAAAAATCGAAAATGATAGATATTATTGTCGATTTCGTAGTTTTTGAATGATACTCGCATAGGTATATAATTTTCATGGTGACATAATAAAATAGTAAGTCATCACAATAATATGTGTACCTACTACATCAAGTTCGATTGAAATTGCTCCAGAAATTCCAAGATTATGGTGACATTCTTATATGCACAAATATTATTCATTATCATGAACGGAAATTAGGGAGCAGGAGTCAGGAGAAAGAGATATGACAAATTTATAATTTTTCAAAACAATATTTAATTTTTATTCATTGTTTATAGAAAATAAAAGACGTTTAAACATTAGGTACCTATAAAATTTTGTTTTTTAGGACATAATTACGACATGCGTATACCTATACGCATTTAGCAAAAAGGTTTTCTTATAATATATATATATTACTTATATCACCAGTGAATTAATGTAAATTTTAGAAATTAAAAAAAAGAATTAGGGGTAGTAAGTTATATGACGATTGGGTAATAGGAAAGGGGTAAAATATATTTGCCCTGCCTACTGTGAACCCCATGAACCGTTCATGAGAAATGCCCTCCTCCTGGAAAATTATCCGGTAATTATTGCTAAAATTGCAGAAGTCTTCTTCTTCTCTTTCGCGAAAATTTTTAATCAAAAATTAGCTGTTTAGTAGTTATTACGAAACTTGAGCGTAAGAAACGAATTTTACCCTTCCGTCCAATTCCACCCCCGATTACCGGCTTCTTTTCCTCGTGAACCAAAGTTTTGAGTTTTGACAATCAAATGTATAAGAGATTTTATGATTCAAAACTATTAGTTGCTAACAATCCTCTTTAGGTAGGTACTAATAATAAGTTACTAACCATAGTCTTCATAAAATGCATATTTTACAAGATAATAGAAAAAACACGTTTTATCTACCTTTTAGGGGTGGTTTTTCAATTTTATGCGGCGAAGCCCCCTCTGAGGAAGGGGAAACTTGATGGATATGCAATACTGGAGTACTCAAAAGTAATAAGTACCTACTTAACTATGTTAAATTTCAAAACTATATAAATTATTTCCGCCAAATTCCAATTTTAAATACAATTTTACTGTAATCCTCAACTCTCACAGAGTTCGATCTCTCACCTCCTCCTCACTTACAACCACCCATCTCATATCCCCTTCTTTTTGGATTTTTTCTTCCCTCTTTCCATCAACAAATATTCCCTCTAGGTACTAGTCTTACTGCCTCTGTCTCTTCGCTCCTAAAAACAAGTCCTCTCCATCTCAATCTATTCTCCATATTTTCGTCTACTATGTTAGAGCCACTCCTATACTATCCCTTACTTATATATATTAATTTCTTATTTTTTCCTCTTTAGTCATTCCACTCATGCCAGATAATTCAACCTGGTTTATGTATAAGAATAAACTAAATTAATGATTTATTATATTTTATTAATCAAATTAAATTACATAACCTATTATACCAATTATTAGAGAATATTTAAATTACCGTTTATTAATTAGATATACCTACCTACTATATTATCATATATCACAGTTAGATAACCGTATTCTATATATAACATAATTATAATAAATTATGATGATATTATTGCTATAGGTATTATCATTTATCAATATCATGAACAATAATTGACAATTATTGTTATACCTACCTACTTTTGAAAAAACAACTTTTTGTTTTCTAATAATTGACAAAAATAAATTACTAAAATAAAACATTGTTAAATAATTATATTTTAAATTTTTAAATAAAATATGTGAGTGGACCGTAGAGTATTCATGATACTATATAGTATTTCAGATTTCTATACAGTATTTCATGGTACATCTACTGGTATTTAAAAAATCTGTGATTGAAAAACGAAAATATTTTCAATTTTCAAATTAAACATAAATTGTTTAGCAAAATAAATGTCACGCTCGGACATTGTAAATATTTTAATTTTCATATTAACATATAAGTACCTAAATAGTTTTTAGCATAATATGTATTATTTAATAAGTTAAATAAATAATAAATTTAGGTACGAATACGAATATTGACATTTTGTTCATCAATATTTCGCATTTAAAATTTTTGGTTAATAATTCGTTTTAAAGCCGCCCCGGTGAAATTTCTCGATAGAGCAGTATATTAAAATACTATAAAAAAAATCATGAATTAAATTAAAGCCACATGTGTTGGCCGTGGATCAATTAATATATTATGCTTTAGAAATTGTCGTAGGTATGGAACGTTCGAGAATATAATATTATATAGGTGAGTGGCAATAGTTATAATTAAGTATACCTACCGGTAGTCAGAGCCGACGCTATAGTTTATTATACGTATAGAAGATTCGATTTTATCGACCCTATAGGTAGGTGATTTAATTTCATCGTATTTTATCATTCGTCCTAGAAATAAATATGGTCATACAAATATTATAAAAAGGTTAATATATTATAGTGACACAATAAATGAACGGTTGAGAGGGTACTATATTATAATGATTTAGTTGGATTTATATAGTTACGTTGTAGGTAATTACTATACAATATTATGGTATTAAAACGGCAACCATAATGTAATGATATTTAAATTATAGAGTAACTGTAATAAGTAAATGATAAAAAATAAAAATATGCAAAATATTGCCCGAACGATACGAGATTATTGAAACTCGCACTGACGTACCTACCTATATATTATCAGTTTTTACTTTACGCAGTTATATAATTCACCCGTCTACAAATCTATGTGTGTCCTGCCGTCAAAAATTGTCCACTTAAACATTATAATGTTTAAATCACAATCATATTTGGTATTATTATTATTGTTATTTTACAACTATATATAAAATAAAGGAATTATTTTTTTACCAAGTGAAGTTAAAAAGAATACTTATATATTTGCAAGTATAGGTAGGTCGACGTAGGCATATTATATATATATTTATATATATATATATATGGCGAATAAGTCTATGATTAAAAAAAGACGGTGTCGCGAAGTATGCTTAGCAACCACCGGAAATAAAAATCATTTTTTGCAGGTTAAAATTAAGTTACACGTATCAGATTTGTCATTACAAAAAAGTCACGAATTACTAATAAAAATTACTCGCAAAATATTTTTTGAGAGCAAATTAAGAACTTGTGCCAGACCGTTAGCGTGTAGGTGACATATAGGTTGAACCTAACCACCTAGGTGTAGGTACAGTGATTAAAGTGAGGGGGACGGGGTCCCTCTTCTTTGCTTAGCTTAAGTTTGGCGTCTCCTTTAGTATAATATAGTCCTTTTTATATTTCTAAATGTTTAATTAAAAATTGAGACGGAATTTGTTCTTTTGTACATAATATTCAAAAATTAAATAAAAAAAGTTAAAAAAATGGTATTTAGTTATAAATTGTATGGAAAATCTATATTATAGAAAAAACTATTTCGATTTGTCTTTGTCTCCAGACATTTTCTCCTTGGCCGGAATATAGGTAAAAAATATGTGTATTTTAATGTTATAACCACAGAGTATGTTCATTATACATAATAATAGGTATATACATAATATATATACGTCCGTGATAAATTTTTACAAATTAGGTCAATAATAATATGGATTAAAAGTTAAATTTATATAAATATTTTAAAAATATTACGGTACTGGTTCAGGGGACGCCTTTTTTTTTGCATTAGCTATAGTTCCCCCTGCAAATATATTCCACTTTAACCATTGTGTAGGTATACGTAATATAGGCAGAGTTGGGTAAGTTACAAAATTACAAGGTAACTTGATTGCTTTTTCAATATTCAAAAGTAACTAGTTACAATGACGTTACTTTCAACATTTTGAAATATGTAAAAATGAAAATAAAATGTCAAAAATATCTTTATTTTTTCTGATAGTCGTCGGTCGAATATCATAAAATTCAATATCATGCCTACTGCAACTTATTTTATAAAATCACACAATCGTTAAAATATCTACTTTTTGTATATATGATTGGTCATCGGTAATTTTAGACGTATTTATTAGAAAGAATTGTATTTTTTATTTATAAATACGTAACGTGTTATTTTACAAAGTTATTTACAGATAACTAATGTAATTATATACTCTTACGTTACTACAAAAATTAAATAACGAACGCACTATAACGGTAGGTACTCGAAAAAGTAACTACGTTACAGTAGCGAGTAACATCCGTTACGTCACTACCCAACACTGCATAGCCATATACTATTTTGTATATTACGATGTATATAATGTGGGTATATCAAAATTATAATATATTTATAGTTTTTAATATTTTTTTTACAATATTAAATACGAATTCCTAATTATAATATCATCAAGTATTGCAGTTAAAAAAAGGATCTGGGGGTGAAATATCACCCCCCCCCCCTAGTTACGCCACTGTATACTATAGGTAGGTACATACTCGTATAATTATAATACTATTGGAATTATTTTATGTGTGAAATATTTAAAATAAAACCTACCTACCTAAATAAATTTGTTTTTTTTATCAGTATTATTTAATTTTAGTTTACGATAATATTTTAATTAATAATTTATAAATAATTACGGGTACGTTTCGAGATTATAATAATATATTGTACAGGGTAATATTTTTTCATATTTGATTCAAAACGTGCCGTTCTTGTACAAATGTACCTATAACGCGCCGAAAATGATGCCGTAGGCTCTGTATACCACCTGTAATTTGTAGAACATTCGAGAATCGACGAATATTACGTGTACGCGCGGTAAATCGAAACGCGTAGAACGTTCGAGACGTTCAAACGGGGTGGAATCGCTGCAATAATATCATGTCCCATAGAATTACCATGATGATTGCCGACCGACTGACCGGTGGCGTATTTATGGGGGTGGAAGAGTAAATTTTCCCTTACATATACCTATACAGGGCCGGTGCTAAAAATTATTTTAGGGGTTCGTCAGAGTATAATTTTGATGACTTATATTGTTCCAAATAAGTAAAAAAAAAATCATCAACGATATAATAACCGTCGATATATACTTCGAAAACGGAAAATAAGCAAAAACTAAATGCTGAATAATAACATTTTTTTGTGTCGACTACTGGACCTCATTTTGTTCAATCGTTTCTCGAGTGAGGGGGGTCACAACTTCCCCATCATTTGGCCCTGCAGTATGTATACTTATCCAGTGGCGGAACTTGTGGGGGGGGGGGAAACGGGGACGGGGTATGATCCCTGGGCGTACGATTTTTGGGCGGCGGAAAATTTTTCAAATTATAATAAACATATTATATGCTGGTGAATTCAGGGCAGTCCCGGCTGCAGGGTGCTTTGGAGGGACAAATCGTCTCATCCCTACCCCAAACAAAGACCAATCGTCATTTTTTGAAGTTAGAAATTGATGATTTTTTTCTTTGATTATTTACATTTTTTTTAATTATTCTCAGTACCTGTCTGATATGTGCTATCATTTACATGTTATTTTACCTATACAAAGTGCCAATTTAAATTTACCACTAAAGTACCAACTATATAGTACTTTTAATCAGACTGAACGTTTCCGCCAGAAAACTAGTCAGTCACGTTATTGTAAAAGAAATTGTTAGAAATTCCAACTTAATCTAGGTGAAATGTTTTTTAAAAGTAGGTATTCCGATGAGTTATTAAAATTATGGTGTCATCTACAAATTTAATATAATATAAATAATATCTATAATATAATATATTTTATATAATTATTATTTAATATAGGTATAAAACTGCAAGTATAAGTTAAAACTCCAAAACCGATAAAATACCAGAGATATGTTTTTGTTTGTTTCGCATAAACACATCTTTTTTAAACCAATATCGTGATTACTTACACAACAATAAACAATGATAGGTACTTACTATAATACATTATACGATATTAAGGTGATACTTTAAAATCATTAGATATTTATTTATTTTTTAAACGTTTTCAAAAATGACCAAATATGTTAAAAAAAAACTTTTGTCTGAATTCTTGTCCATGTAAAATGTAAATGTTTAGAAGTAGGTAGGTACCTATATTTTATATTGTTCAATTATTATATTGTTATTGTAACATGCATCAAAAAGTTTTCAGTGACCTTGAATTGAACTAGTCAAAATTAAAATACAAAATGCATAAACGAAGCAGAAAAACAAGTTCAATTTTTGTCTGAATCGATTTTTTGAAATATTAAGAAATATTATAAAAATGTTTTGTCCATAAAATGTTCAGTTTTTCTAAACTACTGATAAAAGCATAAAATGATTTAAGTTAAGTGACGTCAATATGATAATAATTCATTTTTTTTTATATAAAATTAATAAAAAAAAATTATTGAAATAATTGGAAATTTTTTAAAAAATTCACTTCATAATGAATTCAAGTAAATTTACTAGTAAAAAAAACTAGTACGAAACAAGTTTATAGAAAAAAAAAATCAACTGGTGTGTGAACTTGGTTCAATTACGAGAACTACATAATATAACGATAATAATATTGATATATTTTCATAATAAAACGACGAGTATACGTATTCTAGAAAGTTCTCGAACAAACCATCACGTTTGGAACCCCTGGCGTTCCCGAATATTCTACGTTCAATAAAAGCGCACGACTCTCTGACCGATTTCACAGTATTGTTTGAAATTTCTTCGCGTGCGTTTCGAGTAATCGAGTGTACTTGAAGATTCACAAGATTAAATATTTTTTACAAGCGATTTTTAATTTTCGAAGTCATTTGCTGTTCTTCGTGTTTCGAACTACAAACCGAAAAAAGGTAATTTAAATCTTTTCTCACCATATTTTAAATAAAAATAATTTAGGTATAGGTAGGTAGGTAGTACCTATTTATGATCCAAAATGTAAATTATTTCTACATAGGCGGGTATACCTAATGAAACAATTAGAAATATACCTACCTACTTTACTTGTAAAATTTCTGGAAATAATAATTAGGTATATCGACAATACAAAATAACGTTTTTAATTTTAATTTTGAATGTTGTTGATTTTATAATATTTTAAAATCGATGGTCGTAAATCTTACTTTCAGAAATTTAGATTTGTACTTAAGTCATGTTCATACTAATATAGCTTTAAAAGAATTTTATTTTTATTTTTTGGAATATTAACAAAAATGTTAATATTTAATTAAAAATTAATGTTAATAATGTCTTGTTCTGATGGTAATTTTACAAATAACATCTAAAAAATAAAAATAATAATGACATTTATGTACCTATCATGAATCCGAGTGAGGGATCAAATGATTTCCCCTTCAAAATTTTATTTTTATAAAATACCAAGTACCTGCCTATGTAATTATTTTCAATTAATAGTAATCATTTTAAAATGATCATTGCCTTTATTTGTAGACATACCTAGCTTAAATGAACAATTTTATTTTTATACCTACTCATTGAATATAGGTACTTCCCTATATTTTCTTTTTTATGTATAGTAACTTAAGTTAAGTACCATTTTAAAATACAGGAAAATATTATGATGCATGTAACTATTTTTAACTAGCTAAATATTTTGTTTTTATATAAGTAGAGGTATTAAATATTTTTTCTCTATAAATTTACCATTTTATATTTTCAAAAATAATATAAAATGCATAATTTTAATATAGGTACCTAAGTACCATAATATATTATGTAGTAGGTACTAGGTAGGCAACCGTAGAATCGTGTAAATATAGTATATGAATGATATATTTTTATTTTTCGAAAATCATCATAAATTCTGCATTTTAGAATTTGGGAATTTTAAATAGTTTAGGTATCTCTAAATATTTAAAGTATTATAGGTATATAGGGGAAACAACACCAACGAAAAATCTTCCTAAAAGCGTGACAAAAAATGGGACAATTTCAATTCTGAAAACTATTTTGAATTCATCAGTCTTTTAGGGATCGATCGAGGTGTTTATTTTAATTTTATTTTTTAGCCATGTTATTATTTATCATTAAATGCAATTTTTAAACATCTGTAATCTGTAATAAAGAAAAATGCCTCGATTGATATCTAGAAGACGAGCCGACACATTCAAATCTCTCTAGAGATAGTGTAGTGTAGATATATGTAAAGTTTTACAATTTTAATAAGCTTCTTGGAAATTTGACGATTACACGAAAATACGGTCTATTTCAGTTCAAGTAAATTTGAAATGGATATACTATATTCTCCAGGTTCTAGGTTTTTCTTGATTTATTTATAGGGATGTCTATATAATTAATTAAAATAATATATCAATAGTTAATACACCTACCTAGATTTACAGATTACTATATTTTTAACCTTTTTAAAATTTCCAATAGTTGTAACTGCTCTATCATATACCATAGATATATCTACCTATAATATAACTACTTATTCAATTAAGTCTAAATTAATTTGTTACAGATGTCTATTCTACCATATTTGTTGGAGGAACTATCACGACCAACCATGTACGACCAACACTTTGGTTTAGGTTTGTTGGACGATGATTTGCTTGCATTGCATCAACCACAGCGCCATTTCCATTCTCTACCACTATTAAGAAGGCAGTATCAAAGACCCTGTCGCCTAAGTTCTGCAAAACAGAGTGGCTTGTCACTTATTCAAAACGACGAAAAAAATTTCAAGGTGAATTTGGATGTACAGCAGTTCAAGCCTGAAGAAGTGTCCGTCAAGGTTGTGGATGGTTACATAGTAGTGGATGGCAAACATGAGGAACGCAGCGATGAGCATGGTTACATTTCACGTCAGTTCACCAGACGTTATAAGGTACCCGATAATGTCGATCCAAACGCTATTTCATCTACATTATCTTCAGATGGTGTATTATCTATTGGAGCTCCCAAAAAGGTATTTATTACATTTTTATAGTTTTATATTGACAAAAAATTAATTCGTTTTTCACATTTTAGATTGAAAGTGTAAAAGGCGAAAGACCAATTCAGATTATCCAGACAAATGAACCGAGCATTAAAGTATCACAAGACAAGGGAAAAGAAAATGGTGATAAGATGGAAGTTCAAGAGTAATAGTTTAGCCATTTTTTAATTTTTTCATTCATTTTATAATTTTTACATGTTCCTTTCATTATAATATTATAAGACTAAATAAATTATTTTAAAATTATATTACTAAAATATAATTATAGGAACAAGATTTGTAATTTATGTATTCTGCATAATTTTATAAAATTAATAAACTACAATTTTCATTATTATTTGGTAGTATTTTTTTTTTTTATTTCAAGTGATATTTGTGGCATTTACATGTAGTCGTTAATGCACATTAGGGTTAGTTTCTATGCATCTAAATAATAAATAATATTTCAAATAGAAAACGCAATATGTACAGAAAATTAGAATAATGATAACTGGGAGTCATTAAAATGTGCATTTAAGCGTTTACATATATTTCCTTAATCTGGGAGTTTATTTGATTTGGTGAATTGAGTTAATTAATAAATGTGCAAACAATGTGTTTGTATATATACACCCAACTCCCGGATTAAATCAATGCGGATTAATGACTGTGGTAAATGTATAAATTTAGGAGGATGTTACCCAGATGATTTTCAGTGATAAAATCATGTTTACACAAAACGTATTCTTAGTGATTTTAGAGTTCAATGAATCTTCAAAATAAGGCACAATGACAAAAGTTTTGAAATTTTTATCTACCTTTGAAAACTAAGTTATCAAAATGTTTTTGAAAATTTTGAAAAAACTGTTAAAAAGTGGGCAAAAATGAGGATAATTGATGTGACATCAATTCACATGAGAATTTTACAGGAAACATCATCGTGAATTAATTTTTATGACTATTTCAACATTACTATGAGTAATAATTTAAAAACAAGTAGAGAGAACATTTTTTTTCAAAACACTTGTCATACCCCCCCCCCCCACTGAGTATGTGTGAGAATTTTCGGTATTTATTTTAACAATACCATGTATATTACAGAATGAAATTATCTAATAAAACAAAATTGATATTTTGATTAACTACATAAAAAATTCTATAAAGTTAATTTATCACATTTATAAGTTTATTCAACGATATAGGTAGATAATAGATTTACAGGTATTTTTACTTTATATTATTATTGGTGTATTTATTATCTACATGAGTGCTTAAAAGTGCATTTTAACCGTATCCTAGTGTAAATTAATGAAATGCATGGAAAAGGTGTTTTCTGTTACATATTATATAAAAAAAATGATTCGATGCATTTTTACACGGCGCAATAGATGAAAAACTGTATTGGTATATATATATATATACATATATGTCTCCTATACTCCTTACCTCTTATACTCATTCCTTATTTTATCTTTTCTAGTAACTCCAATCGTCCACTTCAATATTCTCACCTCTGCTACATTTATTCTCTGTTCCATCATCCAATGTACTACCCAACATTTTGTTCCATACTTCATTGCAGGTCTCGCCGGCACTGCCTTATAAAATTTACCTTTTAGGGATTCTTTTGTCATACAAATTCTCTGAATCTTCTCTCCACTTCATCCTGTGTTTCATATCATCTTCGAAAAACTCCAATTTTCTGTACAACGGACCCTAAATACTTGAACCTCTAAACCTTTCCCACTACATCAACTCTCAACTATATTTCTAATCTTTCCCTATCAATTGTTGTATTTAACTATTAAATATGTATTAAAATATTACATAATATACTATTTTTTATTATAAATTAAAATAAATATTGACTATATATGTACCTACTACCTATATATTATTGTATATTCAAATTCTCTATCAAGTTGGTTGTGTTTTTCATAAGAGTTCTGACAAATAATAAATTCCTTAGGTAGTGTCCAACAAGTGTTTATTTTTCCAGATAAATCATTTTTCTAGATCATTAAGATACACTATAGACTTGTTTTTTTTTTCAAAAGTCCTGATTGGGAAATTCTCAATATATTGGAAGTAAAATAAAAATCTAACCATTTCAAAATAGTTTCATACCACTTTATTGTCATGTAATCGCAATATTTGTTAAACAAATTATGATTACACAAAACTATTAAAACAGGTCCATAATGTAATTTTTGAGTCAAAATATAAATTACAACTCATATTTTGGAGTGTACCTCAAATCAGATGTTTTTAAATCAGTTAATTAGAAAAACCAAAACCGATGTTTACTCTAAAATATCTGTTATCGATTTTATATTAGGTGTTTGTTTTAACAAGTTTGCATACATATATTTTTATTAATGAAATATATAGGTATACATTATTAGATTAAAAATTTGGTGAATATGATTTGATTTTCATAATTGAACTATGAAGTTTAAATTGAATGAATCCTTATTGAACATTTAGTTTTATTGTTGAATCCGAACCAAACTATGGTATGATGAAGAAATATTTTCCTTGAAAACGTAAATAAGCAAGAAAAAAAAAAAAAGGTTTAAAGTGTCAAACTCGAACCCATGTTTGAAGTCAAGAAGTTTGGTTTGATTTTTTGAACTTCTAACTGTTTGACCCCCACTTCTTATAAATACTGATTAAATTATAATATATTATTAACAAATAGAAAAAAATTAAAATTTTGGTACAATTATAGTTAAGCTAACAATGTTTTCATTTTATTTTTGAAATATGTTGTTAAATTATTATGTTTTTTTACAACTGTGTTCTCAGAATTTTGTGTGAACATTAAAAGTTATAGTAATATTTTGAAGTTTTTTTAATGGGAATTTTAGTTATATCTTTTGCAGAGATTATGCAATATTTTGAATGTTGTGATATTAGTATAGCGGTGAATATGATCCATTTCTCAGAAACATCTTAATTTTTATGTGGTGTGTTTGGTGTTTCATAGCAAATTTGAGGGGGGGAGGGGGGTATTTTCAATTTATGCTAACCGAGTGATGTGTTTAACTATTTTGTTAAGTTACCTATTAATTCTTAAATAAAGTGCAAAAAATAATGCGATATTGTAAAATAAACAAACTTAAAATTTTTGAAAGTAAGTGTGTGCCAAATTCTAATAATACAGTTGTCAAAAACTTATAATTTTAGAGGTTTAAAATTTAAAAATAAATAAAGTTAATAAATCACATGGTGACTTGAGTGTTTTTGTTCTAAAACATTTATCCACACAAATTAAAAAATGTAAATAATATATTATTAATCGGGTAGTTGCTAATTGTTATACATATAGTACGTAACACATAATTATAATTATTAATTTAATTAGTGTAATCGGTGTTAAGTGCAGTTAAGTTCATCGATTTCTATGGTTAATCTAACATTACAACAAAACATTTTTATTATTCGTTAAAAAGTATAAAAATTATATGTATTACACTAGTAAACTTTATTTAGAAAAAATATTAGACAACAGTCTAGTACAAAATATCAATGATATTATAATGGTTGTACATTGGTTTTGGTTGGTAATTTATTTCTGTGTATATATATTTTGGAAAAAATTAAAAATATACACAGATTATTTGGTAGTTTGATGAAAATGTGCGACACCGTGTATATATATATTATAAGTTTACATAAACACATAAAAAAAAGAAACTTAAAAGAACTGTATAAGGATTATTCAGAGAGCAACAACGATCATTTAAAAATAATTCAGTTATTGTGTTCTTACTATGTAATAACATAGACAAATGTATAATTTTTATATCTGGACAACTTTTCCATAAAAAAATTAACTATACATAGGTACTAAAACACATAAATTAATATTCAAACTATACAAAAAAAAAGTATATATAATAATCAACGTTAACTTTTACTTAATATTGGAAAAAAAAATATAACTCGCACATTCATAACTAAAATAAATTAATAAATGACAAAATATCTTACAACGATAAATGTATATTTTGCCAAATAATGTGTTCACAAAATTTAAAGGCACTTTTTTATTGTATATTAAATTCGTATAATGTAGATATTTGTTGATATCTACTTGGGCACAATGCCATAACAATATTATTTAATTTATATAAAAACAAAGTTTAAATCCTTAACACATTCGATATAATATACCTATCAAGTATAATTTAACAATTGTTGCCTTATGGTTGTATAATGGTAGTGATAGTACATTGAATAATTAACAATATTAAATTAGTTTATAAGACATAAAACATGGGTAATTTTAAACCCTCTTTTAGAGTAAAATCGTTGATGCGGACAAATAATAATTATTGCTATTTATATATTTTAGAAATTCACATCCCAGCCTGAATTGTCATCTGCTGGTGGGCTGTCCGCATCAGGTGGATAATTGTCAAAATTACTAGTGTCTATAGCACTACGCACCTTAGGTAAGATAGGAGGTGTAAGGGTTCGATTCCTTAGTCCTTCCCAATTAAAACCGTCAAACCACCTAAAAAGCACATAAATTATTTGATTAAATTTGAAAATTATTCTAATCATTAAATTAGGTAAAAAAAATATATATCTCACTTGTGTTTTTGTACTTCGGTAAGTCTTTCAGCTGGATTATCTCTGAAAAATTTAAAATAAAATAATATTAACAAATTCAGATTTAAGTTGTATAAACTATAATTAGTTTAATTTTTGTAATAAGTTATTACAGACTGTTAAATTAATTTATTTATTAATATAAATTTATATTAATTAATTAATTCCAAAAAACATATTTTTATACTATAAATCAATTATAAAAAAATACTTAAGGCATACCGGCATAATTTTTTAATTAAAACTCTGGCGTTTCTTGTTATATTTCTTGGGAACTCTATTGCGTCTATGCCTTTCAGAATAATATTGTATGTTTTCATCGGATCTGCTCCAGTAAATGGTGGTGTACCTATAATAAACAAAAATATGTAATTATAGGACAGGTTATTTTTAATCTTATTCTATTATTGTCTATTATTATCAGTTAAACAAATTGAAATGTATACCAGTAAGTAGCTCAAACATAAGTACTCCTAAAGACCAATAATCAGCACTTATATCATGACCCCTGTTGAGAATTACTTCAGGCGCAACATACTCCGGTGTTCCACAGAAGGTCCAAGTTTTTCTTCCATTCTAATATAAAAGTAATTTATAAAATCAATAATAAAATTAATATTATATAGGTAAAATTAAGTAATACTAACATGTAGTTTCTTAGCAAAACCAAAATCGACCAATTTCACATAACCACTAATGTCCAAAAGAAGATTTTCAGGTTTCAGATCTCGATAGATTATGTTGCGAGAATGTAAGTAGTCGAATGCTTCAACAACACAACCCGTATAGAAACGTGTGGTAGAATCATCAAAATGTCCTTTGTCTCTGTAATTAGTTATAGTGCCTACATTAAGTAATTGTCGAGATGAACATATTTTATGTTAATTATAATTACTAAATACATATGTTTTAATATATATTATTATTATTATTTATAATATGTATTCTAATAATTAAGTTTATAATCGAGAATATGTTTTTTTAGACATTTTTATTTTGTAATAAATTTAATTATTCAATAAATAAATGTTTACCTTAATATGGTCCACAGTTCTCCACCAAGACAAGACTCCATGAGCATGTACAGGTATTTTTGGTCTTTAAATGTTTTGAACAATTTAACAATGAATTCACAATTAGCTTCTCCCATGATCTCTTTTTCAGACATAATATGTTGTTGTTGTCTTGTCTCGACAATCTGTTAGTGTACACAATATAGATATTGAAAATACAGGTTAATGGGTAAAATAATTATATCGAGAAAAGTAAAAACTTTAAAAATAGTCATGTGCCCAGACCTATCTTTTTTTACGACTAAAACGTAATAATTTAATAATATTTAATTATTTATATATTATATTTTTAAAGTAAAATAAAAAAATACATAAAATAATTCAGTTGGTTTAAGTATTAAAAATATATTTATTTACTATATTTATTATAGTATTATGATAGTGCTTTTAGCAATGTCTGATAAACACTATTGAAGAACAATTTAAAACTAAAGAACTATACTTCTATCAAAAAATGTATGACTATATGCAAAGTTAGGTAAAAAGGTTTTATACAGCATATGTATAATATATATAAAACTGAAATATTCAATTATAGAAACATTCGTTTGTTAATCATTTTTTCTCCATTCATTTGTTTTATTAAAATTGGTCGTATGTGAACTAAGTATAGACCAATTTATGAATATGATTGTAATTTGACATTTATATATTTTGAAGAATTATAGCTATTGTATTTTATACACTTTCACACACACAGGCATAAATCAATAAAATATAATAATAATATAATTAAATTAATAAATAAATCAATGTAATTAATAACAATCATTTTAAATTCTGTGTAAAACAATATAAAAGTATATGATGTTTGCTGATGAAACTGTAAGACTTGGGTTTGAAAGATTTTAATTTAAAATAGGAAAAGAAAATTTTTTATATTTTTATTTATATTATAAAACAATCAAATTAATTTTTATAATATTAAAAATGGCTTCGATTAAACCAGTCACAGTTTTAGCTACATTTTGGTTTAAAACTCGTGACTGCCGTACATTAAGGAATATTATATTATAGGCAATTTCTTATTGTTTCGCTGAGTTACTTTATCCTTATGTGAATCGTAAATTATCATTAGTGTTAATAATCCGTATTAAAATTATATGGGGAGCTATTACACGCATCTGCATGCAGATATCAGCAATTTATATTACAACCACGAAAAAAGTAAATTTTTTACTCAAATAGACGATTCTAATTCTATCAGAATGTTGAAATGTGTTCTCTGATAATCAAGTATAAAACATTAATAGATTCCTCGTAATTTTTTTGAGGTATTGTACTAAAAACATTTCAAACATTAATTTTAGTCAATTAAATATTTGTATTTGAAATAAAACAAAATTTTGAATTTTTAAATTACTATTATTACAATAAAAATGAAAAATATTTTTAATATTACATATGAAACAAGTTAAAAAAAAAAAGGTCTCTAAAATTAATATTGGAGAGAATATCGGTCTGATGGAATTATAAAGTCGTTTTTGATATAATATACGGCAGATGCAAGGTCCCTTAAACAATTACCTATTTATTAATTTAATCTATTAAATTTTAATATTTTAATTATTATTATTTTATAATATTATTATATTATATTATTATATTATATTATATTATTATTTTATAATATTATTATATTATATTATATTATTATATTATTATTTTAAGCTTTAAATACTATTATATTTTGTAAAATAAAAGGTTGTTTGATAAGGTTGAATTTTTGTCTGGGTACATCAATGAAAAAACGTGAATACGTATGTTATATAGACAGTGCTCACTTGACTCTTTTTCATTTGTTTTAAAGCAAATGATCTGGTCGAATCGTTGTTGACTTGGACAAGTTCTACACGACCGAAACCGCCTACACCCAACGTAGCCAAGACTTGGAGGTCTGAAAGTTTCAGATTTTGGAACTCCTTGTTTGTAGAGCTGGATAATAACAAATTCATAATAATAATAATATTAAAGTATGACCAAACAAATAATATATATAAAACTACATTTATATGATAGTACTTTATCTAGTTTATTTATAAATAAAAAAAAAATAATACCAATTGAGTAGTTTTATTATATGAATATTATATCAAAGAAATATGTCATGCAACATGCATACTATTCTATATAAGACGTATTTTTAGTTTTTTATAATATGTTTATTGTATAATGTATATGTATTTTTGCATTTGAGGTATTTTTACACCAAAAGTGAAATAAATACTAACTACACATAATCATACTTATGAGCTTACCAAGAGCCTAGGAAAAATGCATGTAAGTGAAAATTATGATTATTAGGTAAATGTATATATTTAAAAATGATCGATATATTGTATGAGGAAATGTTTCTATACACTTGTTGTAAAGGACTTTTATAATAATAATAATAATAATAATTATTATTATTATTACAATGATATTTTAATTGAGGCGCGGATTTTTATGCTCTTTAAAATATACAAAAACTAACAAATTTGAAATTATGTTTATAGGTACCTAGGTACTTTATATTTATACATTTAAGACCTAATAAATTATTTTCAAATTTTTTTGTTTTAATTAATGTCAAAATAATAAAATTTTATTTATCAGTTTCAATAATCAATTATATACAATGGAGATTTAAAATGTTGTTAACCTAATACACTATTCTTTAGTTAAAACTTATTTTGAAAGTTTTTTTCAAAAATTGTTGACAAATACTTATTAAAATATATCTTAAGTTTTCAGTAATACAGCATACTGATTATCACACTAAAATATGCCCAAATAAATTACAAATTTACAAATAGGATGTGATACTCTATCTTGTTGTCTACATCAGTCTAATGAAAAATATAGCAAAATTACACTTTACGAAACAAAATATGTGGTGTCTACATTAAAATTAGACCTAAAACAACCTATTACCAATTTTGAAAGATATTTTTTAGAAAATGGTATCCTTTTAAGTTTTTGTAAAATATAGTTTAATAAAGAAGTTACTCTAGTTGTAAAAAAATAAATAAAATGTTCTTTTGAAATGCCTATCTACATTTTCAATAATATATTATATAGACTACTTGGCTATCAATCTGATTCCTAACTAGCTCAAAAAATATTATGCAATTTTTTGAACATCCGCGCCCTAATTATTAAAAATTAACTACATATTTATATTATACAAATATTATTGTTGACAGATGTAAATTGGTCTGTGAAAATGTAGCACATATTCCAAAATTTAATATAAATGTTAATGTAGTTATTGTTTTGCATGATCAAAACATTAAAAACATATATGTATATTTAAAAAATACATACAATAAGACAAGAACAGCTAATAATTATACCTAGGTACATTAGTAGAGATGTGAGGCCAGTAAATTTACTGGGTAAATGTTAATTTTACTGATGTTTTTTTTACCGCATTTAAAATTTATATTTTATATAAATTGTGTAATATAATGAATAATAATAAAATTAATATAATGTGTTTTTCCTGTGAAGAATTTTAGGATTAGGTAGTAAAAATGGTAAAAAAAACTTTTCTTTTTATTTTAGTAGAATTTTTTTTTGTAATGTTTAACATATAAATGAATTTTGTTGTAAAAAAATAATAATTAATGAGGTTAAAATTTTTTTTTATAGATTTACTGAAGTTAACATACATTTTACTGGTAAATTCCACATCTTTATACATTAGGTACAACTTAGGGAGTCTATCTACCAATTAACATGGACTAAATTTTGATAAGTTTGACTCATTATTTATCATAGGAAAGTATGTCAATTAAGTTTAAAATAAAATGCATGCTTATAAAGTTAGTTGTTATATTTACAATATTTAAAGAGTATAAGAAATAATTTGAAAGTATTATATTTATAGAAATAATGTTTTAGGAAGGTAAAGATTTTTTAGTAAGAGAAAGGGGTTGAAGAAATTTATTTTTCACTACAAAATATCAAGACCAATTTACGCCACTGGATATAGAATATCTAAATATATACGGCCTATCGTAATACATATTATTATTATTATTATTATTTATTATTACCTCATTCGTTCCAAAACGTCGTCATCCTTGTATCTGGTACGTATTTCGTCCAGTCCAGATATCAATTGATTAAATGTCTCTCGGTCTATGACTAGACAAGATACGCCATCAGGGTCGCATGCAATTATGTTCGCGGTACGCAAATCATCACTAAAATTTACATAAGAAACACAAATCATTATATATTATATTATGTGATAGTTTATTGAATGAACCGCTCGAGCTAGTCGCATATGTGAAAATAAACATTTTTACTAACTCAAACCAATAGATTCTACAAAAATTAAATTTGTGTACTAAATCAGGCCAAAACGCAGATATTTTTTTGAACATAAAAGAAATTGAATATAAATTATTAATTAATTGAAAATAAATAAGGAGAAAAATAAAATTTGAGTGCTAATATCGTAGAGAATATGGAAAAATACAGAGGAATTTATAATATTTGAATTGTATGGCACTAGAACAACAAAAACTTACAATAGCCTACAAAATAAAATAATATTATTTAAATTGAGTTTTAATTTGTAATACCAGCAGATATAATGGAATTATGTAATGTGATTAATTAATTAAGAATCAATATTAGGATTTTAGTAGCATATTTAAATTAGAGGATTAAATGAAATACAAAACTCTACCAATTATTTTGTACAATATTTGAGTAATTATATTTTATTTAAATAAATTTATAAGTTACTCATCTACCAAAAATAAGAGGACTAATTTACCTAATTTTTTTTATGATAAAAAGTATGTAAGTTTCACCTATGGATACCACTATATGAATATTGTATAATGTAATAAAATATATTATATGTCTGCAAACCACTGTCCAGCAACACATGTAAGAAGCAGATACATACCCTTGTAACGCTTTCTCGCCGAAGAAGTCACCCTTTTGCAGGGTTCGTATGTATTTCTCTTCGGTGCTGTTCGATTGCTTTATGGTAACTTTTACCTATATGCCGGATAAAAGACAGTTTAAAATAGGTATTTAATGCAAAGGCGAAAAGAGGATATGTCACCGATTCTAGATTCAGGTAAACGACCAGGTACACACACTATAATGTGTCTTCAATAATAAATATTGCGAATAAAATGCATTTATACCTTTCCTTTGTTGATTATGAAGAACGTGTCTCCTCGGGCTCCTTGTCTTATTATGTAGTCTCCGGCATTGTAGAAGGTCTGAAAAACGCGATTAAAAATTCAATAATCGATTGACATAAGAAAAAAAAACCATTAATTTGTTTACCTCTTCTAAAACATCCGAAATCTTTATTAGGGTTTCTTCGGGCAGGTCTTTGAATATCGGAACACTGAAAACATTATTATAATAATTAATTCATTAAACACGCACACAACCGTCATCAGTTTTTATTATGTGTTATAATACCTTTTCAGGAAATCGGTGTATTCCGTTTGTCTTATGAGACCAGTTCTCATCATAATAGTCTGGAAACATTGTCGTTCGATAGCCCATAGTTTACAGTCCGTAGCGGCTACAAGACAAAACAAAAAAAAAAAAAAATAAAATAAAATAAAAATCGACAAATTACAAAACGATTAATGACAATTGACTATTGTCGACAGTAATGAATATTACAACGGTACTACTATTGTAAATCGTTATATATATAGTAAAAATATATAATAAGAAATAAAATAAAGACCGTATAAAATATATATATATATATATTGATAAAAACCGGTATTATTTACACGACGTAAGGTAGAGAAACGTCGTCCTGTTATCAATTAGCAACCAATAAAAAAAAGCGTAAACGCAAAATGTCACAGAGACCAGCGGACCGAACTGATGAAAAACGCAGGTCCACATGATTGCGTGAACGCGAAGCCCGTACTGGACTTGTGGTTTGTTGTATTAAATGGCGTGACCAGTGATCAAAACAAACAAAACGAAAACAAATTAACCATTCGATCCAATAATGCCAATTGAAATAATTTAGCAATGTATTGGCTGATTGAAACGTCATCATGTAAATACAGGGTGCATCATTAAAAAAAAAAAAAAAAAACCTTCCGAATTTTCGATCTCAATTAATAAAAAAAATCATACAAGTTATCCAACATCGTCTTTTATCGGGACAAAATATACCTTTATGTCAATATAGTTTCTTTTTCAGCCGATTTGATAAATTATATACCTATCCTAAGTTCTGTCTTCTGTGTTCTTTATTACTAATACCAGGGAGTCAAAACGGGTTAAAATTTTTCGGGTTTCGGGTTACGGATTTAAACCGGTTAAAATTTTTCCGGGTTTCTGATACGTGGTTAAAAAACGGTTTTAATTTTTTCCGGGTTCCGGGT